>JMFS01072351.1:0-15187 GCA_000699545.1 Podiceps cristatus
AATACATATATATATATATATACACTCTTATGGGGTTTGTTTCTAAACACTATCTAGTTTCCTATGAGTTTGCAGGAAGGCACAAAGAAACAGTCCTTGTTCTTGGAGTGGATGATGCTGAATTTCATTAAACTATTCACTCTCTTTTCCAGGCCTTTTAAAAAACACATCAGTCACAATACAGATTCCTATGGGACTTGTGAAAAATATCATGACTTGTGAACTCATGAGGAATTTGTCTTAGGAAAGGCACTTTGTGTCTTCACCAACATGCTATGTTTAGCCATGTGCCTACTAATTCTACTTTTTTAAAAACAATTTCTCTTGAATTGTCCAATACAGATGTCATGTGTAGAGGTAGTTTTCCAGAACTTACATGGAATCTTTTTTAGAAACAGATGTCACATTAGCCACCTTCCAACCCTCTGGTAAAAAGGAAATTTTAAGCAAGTTATACACTGTAGTTATAAATTCACATATTTCACCTCTGATTTCCAAGAAGTTTGGAATGAAAACTACTTGGTTCTGACAGCTACTTGGCCTGACCACAAGCTCATTCTACTTTGAACAAGAGGTTGAACTTGCTGGTCCCTTTGAGGTCCTTTTCAACCTGAATTATCCTCTGATCCAATGATGATGGCATTGTTTATTTTGGTAACTGTTGTGTAATCTCTTCTACTGTTGCCTCATTCTGAGATAACTCTTCCAATAATTTGCCCACAAAAAGGAGACTCAGAAGCACAAACTACCCAAAATCCTCTTGGGAAAAAATGTCTGTCTCTTTTTTTTGACCTCATGACCTTATTTTCTGAAAGCACTCTTTATATGTCTTGATTATCTTTGGCTCTGTAGATCCTCTGGCAGGCTTCTGCCTTCTGACACATTGGAAAATTACTAGTTTGAATGCATGTCATGACTTACTCCTTATTGTCCTTCATGCATTTCAGGGCATGCTTATTTGTGCTTTTTACATTTTAGTTGCAAGGTTTTATGATTCTATTTTTCTGAACTGGAAAAATTTTATTTTTTTGAAATATGTTTTTCTGCTTTTGATAGCTTCCTTTATCCTGCTGTTTAACTATGTTGGTTTCCGTTTGGTCTTCCTAAAGTAGCTTTTGATAGGCGGTATCCATTTCCTCTGAGCCAATATAATTTTCTTTAAATAGCCTTTATGATGCCTGTAAAGCTTTTACTCCTTTTTAATTTCTTTTTGGCCAACTTCCTTATTTTTATGCAGTTTCAATTTTTTATTTTTTCTTTAAACAGATAGAATGTATTTCTTGGTTCTTGTAGTTCCAGCATGCATAGTGAGTCCAGGTAAAATGTCAACTGCTAAAGCATCACTTTCAGTCCCCAATTTTTAAAGCTGTTTTCATTTTCATTTTGTTTAATCAGCATAGGCTACTATTCAGTTTCTTTATTTGACTGAAAATACTAAACTACAGAGAGTGTAGTATCAGCAGTTAATATCAGCGGTAGTCACCACAGCAGTACCTCATTTGACCACATAAACTGCATTTTACTTGCTTTCCAGCTTTACCTCATGAATTGTGAAACTTCATTTACACCAAGAAAAAAAAGATAACATGAAAGGTTCTCTGAACAAGGCATCTGTCAAGGATGTTGCAGAGGTTTATGAAGAATGAAAATGTGTTGATTGTTAATACCTATGAATGCACCAAAACAATTCCTTAGGTATTCAACACTGGGAATCAAAACATAAACATGAAGACATGATACTGCCAACATACATAAAGATATTTGGATCGTTTAAAAGATATGAACAATAAAGACAAGACTTTGTGTGAATGTTAATGAAGTTTTGACAAAACTATGTGGCTGAGAAAGTGTATAGAAGTAAATAAAACCTTTTTATATACATAAAACACAAACAACAATTAAAATCAAAATTGGGTCAAATTTTAGATTTATATTCTTATAATATTGGACTAAATTTTCAGACTGCAGAAAAAAAATGAAACAGAAATATGGATACTGAATGTAACTGAGACTCAAACCTTCAGAAAATTCATGTTCTCTTATGCAGACTTCCATTTGTTAATATTTCAAATATTAACTGTACCAAAGAGAGATTTTCCAGAATACATACACAACCCCCACTTTTTTTCCACAGTTTATAACTTCTTCATGTATGGAAGTTGTCTAAATAATTTATTAAAGATAAATAAATTCATGGCATTCACAATTCATACTAGTATGTATAAGCTCACATATTCATATTATGAACCTAGTTTGACTCAGATTTTGTTTAATTATTAGATTAAAAAGGTAATGGAAAAGTTCTTTTTTCCTTCTGAAATCATGTTTAGTGCTAAACATCTCAAATTTTGCAGTAATCTAATGTTTTGAAAGACATTTAAGTCCTTTGTTACTAGCTCACCGAATTATTGATTACACTTTAAAGAACAAATGCTATAGTTACATTCTGCTTGATTTACTGATTTTGAATCACTCTGACACATCTAGTCAGCTGTTTTTTACTCAAGAACTAGTCTTAGGAACAATAAATTTGAGGGGGAAAAGGAATTTTTTTTACACAAAAAGAACAAAACAAAACACACACCCTATCAGACACCAGACTCTTCAGAACCTTGCTAGAAGAGACAGATAGGTTTATACTTGCTATATCCATATCTAGTTTAGAGGACAGATGGTCACTGCACATGTAGTTTAATCTATGAAGGAGAATTTAATACATGTGCACCAAACAGTGTAATTACAGCATTAATCCTGGAACAGGAGCAAGGAAAAAACACCTGTAAGATGAATATATAAATGCATTGTTAAATCAGGGAAAGAAATCAGCTTTAACCATGATCAGCATTAGTATCAAAATGTTTGTGTATGGTCCCTGCTTCCCTTTTGACCAGCAGAGACCTGCTATTGCAGAATAATTCTGCATGGGAAAGTTGCAGAAATAAATATTCTTCAAATGTCTTCACATGTATTTTGTAATGTCCTGACTTTTCAAAGTACCACAGCAAAATGAACAAGGAAATCAGAATTCATGGGATCATCCAGGATGATTATGTAAAACTTTCTCTTTCAGCTTTTAAGAAACGTTTTCAGGCTTTGAGATAAATTATTTCACTTGACTGCCTACTAGATAATTCAATACGTGTTTTAATTTAACAGGTACTTTATACACTGTTCAATAAGGTAAGGAAAGAATGTCATTTGCAGATGAAAATTGGAATAGAGCACCTTGAAGAACCAACAATACACAAGTTAGCTTATGTCAGCCAGCTAAGTATAGTTAGTAATTCATATCCTACCACAATGGATTAAGGATGTCCCTTATCCTTATCCAGGTATCCCATGAATGTATGCACAGCAAAGTTTTCTAGGTAAGAAGTTATTAGGTGACATTTTACATGCTAGCTTTCTAGTATTCTTGCGATATGCTCATTTCACATTTAGAATCATAGCATTGTTTAGTTTAGGTTGGAAGAGACCTTTAAGACCACCATGTCCAACCGTTATCCTCTCACTGCCAAGTCCACCACTAAACTATGTCCCTAAGCACATCTACATGTCTTTTAAATACCACCAGGGATGATGCCTCAAGCACTTCGCTGGGCAGCCTGTTCCAGTGCCTAACAACACTTTCAGAGAAGAAATGTTTCCTAATATCCAATATAAAAGAGAAAAGTACAAAAGAGGAGGAGTTTAAGACACCAGTTATCCCACTTTTAGCAGTAATTACTTTAGTGTTCCTCAGTTTCATAAGAAAAAGGTGAATAAAGCCATCACGCATAAAGGATCGAGGCCTATGCCAAAAGCATGAGAACCTGACAGCATCCTTCTAGCAGTCTTTTCTAATGTCTGTATTAAAAGAAGTAATGATATTTGTTCAGACTGGGCAGCCAAATGTTCTTATAAAAGAACACCCAGACAGAACAGCCAGTCTTGACAAACCCTACAGCTGACTGCGGAAGGGCTTTCTCACAAATTACAGCTCCCATCAACAGATCAGATGTAAATGATGAATGACAATGGACTGTTTCCATTTGTACTTGAGATCTGCTTTCTCAACGACCTTTTAAGTTTATTTTTTGTCTGTACAGGGTTTTTTTTAATTATTTTTCTCTTCATATGAGAAATCTTTGACAAGGCAGTGGCAAAATTCCCATTAACTTTACTGGAGCCAGGAATTCACCCTATATGCAGGAAAACACAAAATTCTTTCCTCAAAACAAAGGGACTATAGCACTTATGTGACACACTGTTCACATTGTTATAATGTCCCTTTGAAGTTTTTAAAAAAAAAAAAAAAAAAAAAAAAAGAGGAAGGGGGATCACATACACCTGGCTTTTATCTTTGTCATAGCTTCTAGATGGAGAAATTATGGTAGTTCTCAATATGACAAAGGTATGTGACAGCTAAAGAGTAGGTGTAAAATGCTTCTTTCATTACACCAATATGCAACTGTGAAAAGAAACATGACTGGCTGATACCGAATAATATTGCTTAAGAAAACTCCACCCCACCACAGAACAAATGCATTTGTAAAAGCATTTCTAATTCATGTCACTAAAATATCCAAAGCAATACAAAGAATAACTCAAAATGTATTTTTAGAAGGCAATATGAAAAAAAAAAAAAGTGTTCTGTGCATAGTTGTAGTGTTTGAGATTCAAAGTTAACATTTCTATAGTCCATATACATCAAGCTAAATTTTAAATTAAGTTCACTTTTTCCTATTGACAATTACTAAATGTGTCATGGAAATAATCTCCAATTGTATTAATACATTTATTTAGTGAAAACATTGGGACTTCAACAATATCCATAACCTATCAGGCTTTCTCTACAGTATTTCTAAGGAAGGAGTCTTTTTCAGATTCAGAAAGCCAAACAGGTTGTTTCCCAAGGAAAAAGAGAAATGGAAAAATACAAATAGCAGTAGAGGATCAAAGAAATATTGTTAAGTCAGTAAGGACCCTAGCTCTAACTTGAAAGAAGAGATAAACATCAGCCTTCTATAAAATGTAATGTACTCCACCCCAGTGTTGTTTGTTGTTGAATTATCTGATTATCTTGATAATCAAGGTTTAAAAAAAAAAAGTGCTGAATCCATTGTAAAAGAAATCTAAACTGCAAATGGCAGTACTGTCTTAGTTTTCTTCATATGCAGCTATTACAGATCATCCACAGAGAAGCAAGAGAATACTAAAATTGCCTAGTTCCTGCAAAATAGTTAATGTGGTATGTAGTCTTCCTCATCTTTCACATGCAAAGACCAATCTTCCAATTGCTCACTGGACCAAAAACTATATCAAATTCACCTGCACTAAGTACCTCAGTATCAATTCATTAGCAAACGTTTTTAGTACCATGAGTTACACACCACTTCAAAATCTTATCAATTAACACAGTTCAGACCAGTGAATGGAATACTGGATAGACTAAGACTAAATTTATGCTCCCTAATGGTGCCATCAGCCATCTGGGACACCTTGCACATAACCTTTATTCCTTATGCCTCAGTTTCTTTCAAAATATTTTTTATGCCTCTATTCCATAAAATAATTTGAGATCTAAAGCATGCTGTGTCATATATGTGGTTTCTTAACTGAACACTTAAAGTTTTACCTTTACCTTTAGCCACAAATGAGTATTTTCTGGCAGCCTGAGCATATTGTTTTAACATGCATATATTGCAAAACAGGTAGGAATCTGAAATATTAACAATTTACTCTGATACTTCCATGGTTAAGATGTCAATATCTGAATATGGCTTTGTTCTAAGTGGCTACAAATTTCAGTAGGTGGCCAATAGTTATTTTTTACTAATTTGGTTTAATCTCATCTCATTATACTTGTTTAAATTGAAAGTAAAGTATATTTTCTTTAACTCCAAGATCTGGTGGTTCAGTTTGAGATTTGAAAATTGCTTCCTTTTTCCCTGACTTACTATTCTACCATCACTAATTTTGCTGGCTAAATTCTGCCCAACTAAAACCAAACAATTCCAAAGAAGGGATTGGCAAAGTATTACAGTGAAATTTGGTCCCAAAATCTTCTAAAGAAATCTATTACATGAAAGCTTCTCAAAGGAAAGATGCATTTACAATAAATAATTTTAAGAAAACTTTCCAAGGTAGGAGTGTTCTAGCCAAGATTATGTAAAGAAGCACCTTCACCTCCCTTCTCTTTCTGTAAATACAAGGTAGTCTGTGAGTAATAGTGTATAAGAACAATAGTGTACAGAACAACTGTAATGAGAGAGAAGTGGTATAAATCTGGCTTATTAGCAACCAAGCAACATAATTCTACTCAAGCTTACCTCAAGCAGAACTTTTGTTACTGACCAGAGATATTAGTAACAGACTGCATGCTATTCAAAATCATCTACGGAGAGTGAGAAACAGCAGCAACTGCTAGCACTGGTCACAAACAGGTAAATACAACAAGACCAAATTATGAAACTAGCTAGAAATCTGAGCTTGATGTAGACCACAAGGAGTTTTTTGAAAACCTTTTTATGTTTTCATCCAGCCTATCAAGCTTTCAACAAAAATCTTATAGCCCAAGGATAAGCTACAAATATAACAAAGTATATAGAGATACAGTTTGCATAGAATTTAGCTCATCAGTTGTTTTTCTAGAACATGGTTACTTTTTTCTAGTTTATATATAGCAAAACAGCTTTCATTTGTGAAAACAGAAAACAAAAAAAGTATAGGTAACATTTTTAAGTAACACCTACATTGGAAAATCTATGCTAATACAAATTGCCATTATACGGCTTTTATATTACAGGGTTAAGCCTCCTATATTCATCTTATATTGAAGACAGCTACACAAATAGAGTCAGACACTTTATTGCAATTTCACTTTGCAGAATTTCAATCTAAATCATTGTTTTTGTCATTGATTATAATTTATGTAATATAGAGTGTTTAAATACATAAGTTAGTAAAACATTAGACAAGCTATAAGTCAATGTAAAAGTTAAACATGAACTATATGTGGAATGCTATATTGGACAGTCATGTGCTGAAATACTAACATCTATTATAACAAGGTTATTGATGTAGAGTTGACATATGACTTGATTTGCAGATGCCCTACTGACTAACCTTTTGCAACTATATCTCAGTGTAAACCTGTGGTAATTATTGCTGGGTAGGGAGCGTTGGTTTAACTGAACTACTTCTTTTGATGCGTGGTGAATGTGATTGCCCCCTGGAGACTACAGGAGTCCCACATGTGTGAGTTATTACATAAATATTGAGGGAGAGGAAAAAGGTGTATCACATTAAATTTTTCCTGTTTCCTATTGTTGCAGTTTTGTGTTTTCCAACAGGATCTTTTTCTTCCAGTGTCTTGCCATATATGTCCTTTTCAACTAACAAAGCACTTATTGAAGCACATAGTAGAAATAACTTATTTAATCTAAATATAAAATAACTTGTCAATCATTTCAGTTCACATACTTCTAAATAATTATATTACAATACGCAAATTTAACTTTGTTTGCAAATCGAGATGTCCAGGTTTTATTCTTGGGTACTGAAGACAGTAAAGTAACATTGCTTAGACAACACTGAAAAATATGGTTTTGACTTAACTGTATAAACTAAGAAAGATGAGAAAGTCAGTATCCAGACTTTCTGATATGGAAAGCTCTAGAAGTCACTGTAAAAGTTCAAAGGTTGTATTAATAATTATATATAATGTTCTATAATACTGTGTACTTGCTTAAAAAGAAAAGTGATAAACTGGGATAGTTCTAAGAATAAAATTCATGTTATTTTATGCATACTCATATAATGTAATACTCTAGACAAAAGAAAGGACATGACAACTACATACAGCAGTTGTACTTACAATGTTATATATTATAGCTGTTTAGAACAACATAGCAGAGAACACTGAATGACTTCTGTCAGCCTAACAATCATGACAAAGGAAAAAAGATTTAAGAGACTGTAAGTCTAGTAGAAACTGATCTTCAAGTGAGACTTTCACAGATTGTCTAAAGGGGCATTTTATAACAAGAGCAGTTTTGGCTTCTGGGGATTACACTGCACAATGAAAACAAATGTCAAAGTAAATCCCCGAAGAAAAAAACCACTTCTGGTATTGATCCTCAGACCTACCAATCAACCTTCCTGCCCTCTGTAGACTCTCAAATACTTTTCTTCATCTGAAACCTTTTAGAAATATTTTCTTCAACATAATCTTAAACTATTGGCTAAAGTTCAACGCACGTTTCAGCAACACATATGGAATTTATCCACAACTTATGGAACTTCCACAGGCCAAGGAAGGAAAATTCCTAAATGTCCATCCATGTTTACAGTTTGAATTTATATTATGTTAGAAGTCTGAAGATAAGTACACTAGCTGTGTCTTCAATAGTCTTACCTGTGCTTGAAATGATTAGTCTGATTTTTGTAAGTATGCACTTCTATCCTTGTAATCATTTTTTAATATATTACACTATATCCTCACAGGCTTTTTTATTTTTCTTATTACCTGCTGCCTGAGTCTCCACTCAGATTTTTTTTATAGATTCGTTATCCATGCATCACAGAAAAGATAGTTTCATTAATTCCTACTTTTTTCAAAATATCTATTAAAAATTTATGTTCAGCTACATGAAGATGGCTGCTTTAAGGACATGCAATTCCTGCCTTTTCTAGATATTCACAGAATATCCCCCTGAACTGTGTGCAATTTATAATAAGCTATAGATTTTACTGAAGGCTGGACATTTTTGAGGTTGTAGTAATCAGCTACGCTCTATCTTGGCAAAATCCAGCTATAGTTAGAGAAGCAGATAAATGCCGAAGGAAGTACCCATGAACATACCACTAATGCACACAATTGTGTAATCTACTGTGGTAGGTACTCTCCATTTGCTAGTACATAACTCTTGCTTTATAAGGGTAAAACTATTTGATATGTGCATGTACACTAATTTTCTTATAAATTCACCAAACTTCAGCTTAACCGAAGATGAAAATTCAGTCTATAATTCACAGTCTTCCTATAATTTGAAAACAGAAGCATACAAGAACACATTTTAGTTTTCAAGCAATGAGTGGAATTCTGTAGGTGTGTTACAGAAAAATAGCATAAAATATTGACATTTACATTTCTTTGTATCTTAGTTCATTAACATAATAGACTATATAAGGGAACAGCCAAAAATTCCAAAAATTGCTCACACGCATTTGAAATCAACTCACTTGTTAAAAAGTATTTGCAACAGCTTGAACAAATGTATCCACTCAAAAAAAAATTACAATTTAGTGTGAAACTTTGGAAATAAGCTTGTTATTGAAAATAAGGACAAAGAAAGTGTACCTGCCCTTATGGGCAGGACTGGCAAACAGGTAACAACGGACATGGAGAAAGCTGAGATATTTAACGACTTTTTTGCCTCAGTCTTCACTGGTGACTGCTCTTCCCACACCTGTGGAGTGGATGGACTGCACGACGGGGTCTGGGGGAGCAAAGTGCCTCCCACTGTAACAGGAGATCATGCTCGTGACCACCTGAGAAACCTGAACCTACCTAAGTCTATGGGACCTGACAAGATGCATTCCAGAGTCTTAAGGGAATTGGCTGATGTAGTTGCCACGCTGCTCTCCATGATACTTTAAAAGTCATGGCAGTCAGGTGAAGCCCCTGGGGACTGGAAAAAGGGAAATGTTACCCCCATTTTTGAAAAGGGTAAGAAGGAGGACCCTGGGAACTACCAACCTGCCAGCCTCACCTCTGTGCCTGGGAAGATCATGGAGCAGATCCTCCTAGAAGCTGTGCTAAGGCACATGGAGGACAGGGAAGGGACTGGAGACAGCCAGCACGGCTTCACCAAGGGCAGGTCCTGCCTGACCAACCTGGTGACTTTCTATGATGGTGTGACAACCACAGTGGACAAGGGAAAACCAATGGACGTCATCTGTCTGGACTTTTATCAGGTGTGTGACCACCTGAGGAACCTGAACATACCCATAGTCTATGGGACTTGATGAGATGCACCCCAGAGTCTTAAGGGAATTGGCTGATGTAGTTGCCAAGCCACTCTCCATGATATTTGAAAAGTCATGGCAGTCAGGTGAAGTCCCTGGGGATCAGAAAAATGAAAATGTTGCACCCATTTTTAAAATGGCAACTACTGGCAACCCTGGCAAGTACTGACCTGTCAGCCTCACCTCTATGACTGGGCAGGTCATGGAACAGATCCTCCTAGAAACTATGGTAAGTCACATGGAGGACAGGGAGGTGATTGGAGGCAGCCAGCACGGCTTCACCAAGGTCAAGTCCTGCCTGACCAACCTAGTGGCCTTCTATGATGAAGCAACTAAATCAGTGGACAAGGGAAGAGCTACTGATGTCACCTATTTGGACGTCTGTAAAGCCTTTGACACAGTCCCCCACAACATCCTTCCCTCTAAATTAGAGAGAGATGGATTTGATGGGTGGACTGTTCGGTGGGTGAGGAATTGGCTGGATGGTTGCGGCCAGAGGGTAGTGGTCAATGGCTCAATGTCCAGATGGAGATGAGTGACAAGGGGTGTCCCTCAGGGATCTGTTTGGGAACAGTACTCTTTAACATCTTTATCAATGACATAGACACTGGGATCGAGTGCACCCTCTGTAAGTTTGCAGATGACACCAAGCTGAGTGGTGTGGTGGACACACCTGAGGGACGGGATGGCATCCAAAGGGACCTGGACAGGCTCAAGAGGTGGGCCTAGGTGAAACTCACCAAGTTCACCAAGGACAAATGCAAGGTCCTGCACCTGGGTTGAAGCAAGCCCCGGTACCAATACAGTCTGGGGGATGAAGGGATTGAGAACAGCCCTGTTGAGAAGGACATGGGGGTACTGGTGGATGAGAAGTTGAACATGAGTCGGCAATGCATGCTTGCAGCCCAGAAGGCCAGCTGTCTCCTGGGCTGCAACAAAAGCAGCATGGCCAGCAGGTCAAGAGAGGTGATTCTGCCCCTCTACTCCGCTCTGGTGAGAACCCACCTTCACTGTGGCATCCACCTCTGGGGTCCTCAGCACAGGAAAGACATGGACCTGTTGAAGCAGGTCCAGAGGAAGACACAGAAATGAACAGAGGGCTGGAGCACCTCTCCTATAAAGAGGCTGGGAGATTTGGGGTTGTTCAGCCTGGAGAAGAGAAGACTCTGGGGAGATCTAATTGAGGCTTTCCAGTACTTAAAGGGGACCTATAAGAAAGATGGGGAAAAACTTTTTAGCTGGGTCTGTAGTGACAGGACAAAGGGGAATGGTTTTAAACTGAAAGAGGGGAGATATAGAATAGACATAAGGAAGACATTCTTTACAATGTGGGTGGTGAAGCAGTGGAACAGGTTGCCCAGAGAAGCGGTAGAAGCCCCATCCCTGGAAACATTCAAGGCCAGGTTGGATGTGGCTCTGAGCAACCTGATTGAGTTGCAGATGGCCTTGCTCATGGCAGGGGGGCTGCACTAGGTGACCTTTAGAGGTTCCTTCAAGCCCAGATTATTCTGTGATTTCTGCATGGTCTACAGTATTAAATAGGACATCGACAACACAAGACCATCACAGTCTTTATCTTAAATGTCAGATGCATCATTAAGCTTCTGCTTTAATTATAGAACTGTTCTGGTAAAATAAGTTTTTAGCTCATTACAACCATAATGAAAATAAGTTTCTATTCTGTATTTTCCACAAACAAGTCCGTGGGAGCTTTAAAGAGAGAACTTTATTCTAGCTGTAGCTTACCTGACCTTCTGAATTTGCCAGTGAATGAGTTCCAAAACCTTATTATTCTTTATAAACTTCCACAAAGACAAAGATGTGTTGCAGCTGACTCTTAAACAGATTTGCAAACAGACCATCTTTTGTTTCAAAGTATTTGAATTTCATAGCAGAAATCTTAGCAAGAGGTAAGATCTTCACAAGCATTGCAGGCTGTGTCTTATCCTTTCGCTTCTGTACATACTTCCAAAGGTCTTTATCACATCTCATCTGTGTGTTCTGATTGCTCATAATATTGAGAAAGGAAAATCAAGGGTGGTAACCTATATTCTCTTATCCTCTTTCCTCAATTGAATGAGAAGTAGGGAACAATTCTACTCATCAGAGCTAAACTGCAATGTGCATTTCACACATGCACATTGTGGAAATTGGAGAGGAATGGTGTAAAAGGCAAAATACCAATCTTATCTCCATCTTCCCCCCACAAAATGACCAGCCTTCTGAATACAGAAACGTACAGAATCTCTAAAATTATGAAAGCCTCCCAGAGAGGTATAGGTCACCTTTGGATGCATGCTTAAACTAGAATTCACTTTTAATACAATAACTCATTAATTTAACCTTGTAAAAGGTTTAGTTCTCACTACATATGTATTTCAGTACTAATAAATATAAAGTTGTGTGTTTATGCAATGAATTCTCTCCTGCCTTACGTCAGCTACATATACTAATGCCTGTCTGCGCAACAGTCACAACTCTTTCCTCTGTCTCTGAACTGATTACACTGCTCTGTTCATTTTTATTTGCAAGACTTCATCTCATTTCCCAGCTTACTCTTTTTATTAATATTATAGTTTCAAAGTTTTTGAGACAATGCAGTAGGAAATACACTGCATTAAGAGAAAAATCATAATAAATTAATTTCAGGTATACCCCTTTTTTAGGCCACACTTCTATTTTATTTTAAAAGGCACAGACATAAGATACTGCGATGTGCTATGTCCTCAGTATATTTTGTATGTCTAGAACTGTTCTAGAGATGAAAATCATATGCTGAAGCACAATGGAAAAAAAAGGAAACAAATCCAACTTTAAGGATCCACACTGACTAGTTGTGAAAACTCTTGGGAGTTATTTTTAGTAAGATACCACAGATATTCACATGGCAAGAATCAGATAGCAGTAATATTAACTACTCAGCTTTTCTCTCTCTTTTTGATAGGACTTTCTCCTCATCATGTTTTATTCATTACCTTAGACTAAATTTCCAGCCAGGATGAAACTATTGATAAAGTAGAATTCTTGCCCTGCCTCAGTATGTCCAGTTACAAACCAAGGCTGACATGTTGGACTCTGTTTAAAAAGTGAGATATTTACACCAGGAAAATGTACGCGCGTATACAAGCTCTTTCACAGTACTGCAGGATTAGAGCATTGATCAAGCTGCCTGTGTATGACATTTGAAATGAATGAGAACTACACATTGACTCATTAAAAAAAAAAATTCTTTAGTGAAATATCTCTTTTCAGCCTGTATATTTCTGCACAAAGAAAATCCACGCTACCCAAAAGAGAACTGTGAGAAGTAACTCAAGCATTTAAAACATTAAAGAGTCCAAGACTTTTCCAGCAGATAAACCATAAGAAAATGCAGAAAAAACCAGAAGCTGTCTAGATAAAAGCAAAATAGGGTATTAAACCTTTTAGCCTTGTTTTCAGGCTCATCCCTGCACCTTTCTTGTGACACGTATGCATTGGACAGTTTACATAAAGTTTCCACAGAGTTGTTCTTCTGGACTCAGTACAGATGATTCTATAAGGTCCAATTCACTTACTAAATTGATACTTTACAGTTATGAAAAGTATAATCAGACAAAAGCATACATTTAGTTTCCTTTGAGGCTATGTAATGAGACATATGGGAATATTATTACATGCACATTCTTTTTGTTTACTCTAGAGAAAGAACTTTGTTGTTGTTATTATAGCAGGTTTGAAAATCAGAATTAAAACCAAACCCACTCAAGTTCTCAGTGTTATGCAAATGTTTTCTTTCCTCATTCTATTGAGGTAACAGTGTTACTGGAACAAACATGTTCCATACAAGAATCAAGAAAAAAGCATCTCAGGAAATAAACATCTCACATCCATAACATTTGAAGATTGTGAAAAGAGATTTGAGGAATTATGCACAACTTTGACACAATACCTGTATATTTCTTAGCTCACCATTTCTCAAAAAGGCTTAATTTTTTACAACAGACAAAAAAGAGAGAAAAATGAACGCATGTTAGATACACCATTCTCAAAAAAATTTCATGATAAAGTGTTCAAAGGGCCAGCTCTCCTGCTGTGATGCTTTATGTAATATATGACCATCACATTTGGCAAGATTTGCACAGGTCTGCCCTTGATTTGTGGAAGGAAAAAGCAGAAAACCTCACAACTATTCTTCATTCCCAAGAATTAATCTGATGTCTGGCTCCCTGATGTTTCCAATTTCACAGACATTGAAATAACCCCCCAAAACCACACCTGAAGCATCACTCACAATTATAGCTGATAGCTGAGGGAGACCAAAGTGAAGTTCATCTCTCCAGGCATCCCAGGGCACTCCCCATCACAGCAGTGGCCCTGGAGTGCTGTGAGATGGGGCCAGCAGAGACTCAAACTTGACCTGCAAGCACTGATGCTAGGTTATGAACCAGCTCTGAGACACTTTTATCTGAAAAGACAGTGAAAAGTGTCACGAACATACACGATGCTACAAGCCCCAGGAACTATCACATACTGTTGAAGCTTCAAAGAAACTACAGACTTCTGATCTTCTTCAAACCTACAGGAAACCAAGTGGACAGCTGAATGGGTAGAGCTTCAGCCCCTACTGGAGCTGCACAAAGTGAATGGCACTTCAACTGATTGCTTCCGTTTGCCCTGGATGACTCCCTGAACGGTCCATGGACAACTGTACTAGCTTTCTTATTACATCTTTTCCAGTACATCCCCAAAAGGGAATGAGACTTGGCTGGAGTAAATGTAATTTGACTAGTCTCTGCTGAGTTTATCACAGCTAGCCAACAAATGCAATCATTACATCAGGCCATAGAATTTTAGGATATACTTTACCCTAAAAGCTCAATACATTGTTCACAAATGTAACAAGCACACTACGGACACAAGCAGTATGTGTTATAAATAAACATAGGGTGTTTCTACTAAACACAGTAGAAGGCATTAGTAACAAGAAAGGGTGGTCAGATCCCTATGGTTTACTAAGATGTTCATTCAATATTTATTGAAATACCAATTAATTTTATTTTTAATTAGCAGATGCATAGTACTCTCAGAAACTTGTTTTTCAAAGTATATCATCTCTCTCACATCATGCGTCTCCCCACAAATCCTGCCTCACTTAATGGATTTAATGGAAAAAGGGAAACATTGTGCCCATTTT
>KL272893.1:0-11642 GCA_000699545.1 Podiceps cristatus
AGGGAGCAGGGATATTCCCCCACAGCCATCGTTCCAGAGAGAACGTGAGGGAACAAACAGCTGAACAAACAGGCCCAAATGAAAATAAAACAAAAATAAGGTAACAAGAAGGGAACATGAACAGAAAGCGAACCAAACAAGGAACCAGCGCTGGAGCTGGTGTATCTCTGAAGGCGTTGTGGCCCTTGGAGAAGGCCATGCTGGAGCAGGTGCATCTCAAAGCAGGGACTGTTGCTGTGGATAAGCCTATGCCGCAGCAGGTACGCCCCTGGGGAGACTGGCTGATGGGCAGGGCTCCGCTGGGAGCAGGCACAGCCCTAAGGGACTGCAGTCTGCGGATAAGTCCAAGCTGGAGCAGGGGCAAGGGGAGTTCATTGCAACGTTCAGCCCTGTGGTCTGGTCCAAAGGGACCAGGGGTGGAGATGGTAACGGATATACCTTTAAGTTGTTGTAACCCATGATTTGAGTTGCATGTTATAGGAATTAATACAGCAGGAACCACCTGAACTGATGGAGGACAAGCCTTACAAGAAGCAGTGCAAGTGCAGCAGTGACCTGACCTGAGCTGGCTTTGGTGCCCAGTAACTCCACACAGCACACCACCTCTCCTGTCCCGAGTGACCACCATAACAGATGGAGCCCAAAGTCATGGACTAAAAGAACTCATTGAACATTTTATGGGCATTTTGTGGACATCTTGCAGGGTAGTCCATAGACTACGGGAATGGTATCTGTGTATTATATCAAAGGATGGGAAGGGGGGTGGTGGTTAATGAGGTTGTATTGGATAGCGTGGGATCTGAGCATCATGTAAATGGTAAAATGGCTGTCATGGTTTAACCCCAGCTCGGAACTAAGCACCACACAGCTCCTGGTGGGATGGGGGAGAAAATCAGAAGGGTAAAAGTGAGAAAACTTGTGGGTTGAGATGAAGACAGTTTAATAGGTAAAGCAAAAGCCACATATGCAAGCAAAGCAAAAGAAGGAATTCATTCACTCCTTCCCCTGGGCAGGCAGGTGTTCAGCCATCCCCAGGAAAGCAGGGCTCCATCACACGTAACGGTTACTTGGGAAGGCATCCCTGCATTATTAACACTGTTTTCAGCACAAACCCAAAATGCAGCCCCATACTGGCTACTATGAAGAATATTAACTCTATCCCAGCCGAAACCAGCACAAGTTGTATTGCAGTTTCTCATTAGTCTTTTCTGTTTCTACTAATTAAAATTAAAGTGAGGAGTAATCTACAGGAGCTGGTGAGTTCTTAGTAAACATTTTTTTTTTTTTTTTTTTTTTTTTGCGCCTAGCAATATGGAGGAGAGGAAATCTGACCTGCTTCGAGTCAAGGAGCAAGGAAGACCTATGTTGTTATATCTGCTTCCTGGTGGGTTGCAGATCACTGAGAAGCAATAGTGTGATACCATTATCATCTGGTTTGTCAGGAGTGGTCCAAAGTCCAATGCAAGTTGCTGACAAATCCTGCCCAGCCCTTGCAGCAGTGATGTACAGGGCTTCAGGGACATACCCCATACTCGCTCTTTACTGGGTGGCAGCACCGGGACGGGTGGGACAGAGTGATGAGTGGATTCTGCTCCATGTTTCTGTCCATACAGTACGTGAACCAATGCTGAAGCTCAAGGCTTCTTCGGTCCCTTCTGGACCACTGGTTTAGGTCATTCTGGAGCAGCCTCCAAGGGCACCATCACTGCAGGTAATGCGAATGAGTGGCAGACCTGGGCTTGACTCCACCTGTGAGATGCAGAAGATAAACAAATGTCACCAAAGAAACTTTTTTTAAGATGCTGAAGTACTTTGAACCCCATTGCCTAGAGAATTTGAGCAATGCAAGGAACTTCACAACAAAACACAAGAGGAAACCCTTCCGGTCACGGGCACAGACTTTTCCATAACGTCAGAATGTTCCCGTGCCTAAAACCTGCAGAAAGAAGCTGGAAGAGCCCCGTAAGCTTTTTCCCACATGCAGCAGCCAGAAGAGAGCAGGAAAAAGCAAAGACATCACCAAGGCTGTAAAGAAATGTGTTAGATGAAAGGCTTGCAGGAGCCTGGGAGGCTGACTAGCAGCCGTGGTGACCTGACCAGGGCAGGGCCTGGAGGGGTTCCTTTTTGATCCCACATCTGGGAGCAATTTTACCCTGAGCATACAAGCGAGATCTATGATCCACTCCACCATCAGGCTGAGTATTGTCAGTAAGACCGTCAGGGCGCTGAACAATAAATTACGGTTCATCTTCAGTGGTTCAGAAGAAAGATGAATGTCACTCCTTTTTGTAGATGTGTCAGGCATAGAGGCGTAGTTCCCTAACATTGGTTACTGACTTGCAACATGTTGTGGGAAAAATCCTCTTCCCTCCATTGCCCCAAGGGCAGAAGCAATTTTAACCAACCTTTTTGTATAGCCAATGATCTTACAACTCTAGAGCCCTTAACAACTGTCTAACCCCTCCAGCTGGCTAAGCTAGGGATTCTTTAAACAGTGTCCGCTGGCTGTAGATGTGCTAACTAGGTACTTGGATAGGCTTCTTGCAGTTTAAAATGTTTTCTCTGTTCCTGGTGCTCTAGTGATCTTAAGCTGAAACAGGGTAGGTTTAGATTAGATGTAAGGAGAAAATTCTTTACAATGAGGGTGGTGAAGCACTGGAAGGGGTTGCCCAGAGAGGTGGTGGAGGCCCCATCCCTGGAAACATTCCAGCCCAGGTTGGACGGGGCTGTGAGCAACCTGATCTGGGTAATGGTGTCCCTGCTCACTGCAGGGGGTTGGACTAGATGGGCTCTGGGGGTCCCTTCCAACCCAGAACATTCTGTGATTCTATGATTCTATGATCGATGTGTCTCCCTGTGCACTTATCTGTTACATTTCTGCTGTGGGCCATCTTCCACATCTTGCTCTCATTTCCCTCTTAATGGACCGCTCGCCAGCTCGGCTGCTTGGGCAGGTTAGTCTGGTCTGGCGGGTTGTGATACTCCATGGAAAAGTAGTATCAGGAAACAACTATTTGATTTTCTTTTTTGATGCCTTTTGGGACTGTGGATGGCCAGTCTGTGGAGGTACCAAGTGGATGGGAAGGAAAAAAAAAAAAAAGTGAGATGAAGAACTGAAAGATGTATCTCCTTAACCAAGGCTAATCACACCCAAGGAACAGAGGAGCTTCTTGGAGGCAAGTGTCCCTAAATGGCAAATTGAAGAAACTCTCCATATTTGTGCTGTGATCTCCCCCATGACAGTGTCAGAAATGGGGATGGGGAAATCTCCATTTCTTTTTTCTGAACACTGTCTTCTCTGCAAATTTAGGTTTGATCTTCGACTGCCTCAGAGCACTCCCTCATCTTGTGCTTCTCCCCATAACTTGTTCCCCTGCTTGCTCCTGCTTAACTGTGAGGGCATCTGGACTGTTACAACCTGCCCTTGAGGCCGTCCACGTTCCTCTAGCAGATGCGTAGGGCCCGGGGAGGGCTCTGTGCTGGGAGCGCTGATGGCTCAGATCCCATGCTCACATCTACCTACGGGATGCAGAGACAGACCTAACCGTAAGGTTTGGCTCTGTGAGATGCCTGCTCTTCCCGGCCGTCCCTGTGCCCCTGAAGCTCGTAGCTCGTCTAAATACTTGAGCAATGTTACATGTGGGTACGCTGGGTCTGCACAGACAGGCAGTGAGTACAATGGCAGATCATATCTTGGCCTCACGCCCTTAATCAAGCCCATAAGCCAAACCCACAAATTAGCACAGATATCTCCAGATACACCCTTTACAAGGCATCAATACCTCTGAAAGGCTCTATTATTTAGGCCATCTTCTGTTTGCCTGCTTATAAATAACCTCATTTATTTTCCAAAAGCTACTTTAAGAAGGCAGAGTGTTATACTGTCCAAAGAGAAAGTAGTTTCCTTTTTTTTTTTTTTTTCCTGATGTTAACTGCCAGAGTAGGTGCAGGCTGCCAAGAAAAAATCTGACTGCTTGGGATATTGGTCAGCCACATGCTGCTTGTATTGTTCTGTCAACATACACATATCCTGTGGATTTCACAAGTGGTTTTGGAGTACATAGACTGTCATCAGCCCTTGTGGAAATTCCTGCTTATTATCAGTCTAGACCACACTATATACTAGGAAGCCATCAATTTGAGCAAGGCTTTTAAAAATAGATAAACTTTTCTATGTCATGTCCATCTCTCTTGGTCTAGATTGGGATCAGTGTTTTAAATCATACTGGGAGGGCACAATTACTGCAATGTGTACTGTGCCCTGCTGCTTTTGCATATCTGGCATGGTCTAGCAGCTTTAAGGCTGCCACAAAAATATGTGCAAATGACCAAAGAAATAGAACAGATTTCGTCAGTTCAGATGCAACTGCCCCTTTATAACCCTTAGGTTAAAACTTAAGAACGGAGAGGATAATTTCAAATGGTTTATCTGAAGTTATGTAAATATAAGGCAACTATGGGAGTGGGAACCTGCTGTCTTGTGTTCAAGTGATGCTACTGCTTCTTCCAGTTAGAAGTTTAAATCTGATCCTTTCAGCTTCAAGACAGACCAGGGAAGAGTCCATATGCTAAGGCAAGGCTTGCTTGACAGAATACAAGTGAGAAATGGCCAATGACTTTCATCACTGCCCTGTCATTACCCATTTTACTGGTCATCATTTTTTAGGCTGGATGGTAGGTCCATTTCTGGCAAGGTGGAGATCGTGAGGTTCTGTGCTTGTAAACTCATTTTTAATGCTCTTCAGGTGCTTATGTATTTACAGCTTTAATATGTCATATGGATACATATGTTGATTCCCTATGGCTTAGCTACAGGCTTTAGTTCAAAGCTTGTTACAAGAGAGCAACATGGATATCATTTCTACATTTTACAAATGTGTGAGTTTGCTGCAAGATGTTTCAGCATCAACGATCCCACAGTCAAAGCAGATTGCTATTCCATTAAGACTTAGACCTGGAAGGACTTGGACACTTCACTCCTATTGAAATTAAACCTGATTTGCATATCTAAAGGAATATTTATTTATTTATGGAAGTCAATGTATAGAAATGGTCTTACTGAAATACCAGGTTTCCACTTTTGAGCTGAAGATGTGTTTGTATGAGGCTACTGGTGTGCCAGCTGAAGCACATGCTGGTTACTTTTTTTTTTTTCTAATTACAATGTTAATTTTAATAAAAGAGTTAATCAATGGTGGGGGAAAAATGACCAATGGGGAACATGAAAGAGGTGGGATCTAAATGTGTGCAAACAGGATCCAGGAACCATTTGTTTCTCGTGGTTGCTGACAAAGGGTGCAACACCTGCAGGCAGGGGCTTTCAGTTCCTGGGAGCCTGGGAGAGCCTGGGTGATCTGGCAGGGGCAGAGCCTGGAGGAGGCAGCTGCTGGGAAAGGACCTGGGTCAGGCACTGGGCAACCACCTGCTTCAAGTGATGTCTCCATGCAGGCAAGTGAACATGTCTCCATGTTCACCAGGGTGTTAGGAACACTGAAGTCTTCCATTGGACTTGCAATATAGATATACCTATGCACATGTAAATGCACAAGAAATATGGCCTGTGTGACTGACAAGTCCGTAGCAGAACAAAGAGCATCTGGATGGTTGTCTAGAGCTTGAGTTTGGACCAAGACCTCACCACAAAGGAACACTGGCTTTGTTCTCACTGAGGGGTCTGACCACATTGTGCGTCCCGGATTCATGTTGTTTCTCATGGTGTTCACAGCACATTAAAGACTTCTATAGTGATCCTTCTGAAATGCTACTGCTGGATCAAAGGAAACGAGAGGTGCTGTGCTGGACCTTGTTCTCACGAACAAGGGGGTGGTGGGGAATGTGAAGGTCAAGGGCAGCCTTGGCTGCAGTGACCATGAAGTGGTGGAGTTCAAGATCCTTGGGGCAGTGAGGTGCACAGCAAGCTCACTGTGCCGGACTTCAGTTGAGCAGTCTTTGGCCTCTTCAGGGATCTGCTTGGTTGAGTCCCATGGGATAAAGCCCTGGAGGGGAGAGGGGCCCAGGAACGCTGGTTAATATTCAAGGATCACCTCCTCCAAGCTCAGGAGCGATGCATCCCAACAAAGAGGAAGTCAGGCAAAAATGCCAGGAGGGCTGCGTGAATGAAGGAGGATCTCTGGGACCAACTCAAGCAGAAAAAGGAAGCCTACAGAGGGTGGCAGCAAGGACAGGTAGCCTGGGAGGAATACAGAGAACTTGTCTGAGCAGCCAGGGAGCAGGTTAGGAAAGCCAAAGCCCTGATAAAATTAGATCTGGCCAGGGACATCAAGGGCAACAAGAAAAGCTTCTATAGGTACATCTGTGATAAAATGGAGACTTGGGAAAGTGTGGGCCCTTTCTGGAAGGAAATGGAAGACTTGGTTACCTGGGATATGGAGAAGGCTGAGGTAGTCAACGACTTTTTTCCTTGGTCTTCACTGGCAAGTGCTCTAGTCACACTGCCCAAGTTGCAGAAGGCAAGGGCAGGGAGTGGGAGAATGAAGAACCACCCACTGTAGGAGAAGTAGCGTTCAAGACCAACTAAGGAATCTGAAGGTGACCAGCCATGGCTTCTTTCCTGGCCTTGGCTCTTAGGACCATATTCTAGGTATTTCATTATCTCCTCAAAAAGCAATTTGTGCTATGTGTTTGCTATTGGTAATAACAGGAATTAATTTTCTTTAAGTCATGAGGGTATATGGATATGCTCTCCACACACAGCTGGAACAGAAGGGGACACCATCTTCTTGAAACTATTTCATTTGATCCTTGGACTTATTCTACCTGCCTGATGGAGTGGAAGGAAGGTTCGCCCTTCCCAATGCAGCAAGGCAGATCGGCTTGCTGCCTCCCTGGGTGTGACAAGCTCCTTGGGAGCTCACAGGATCCAGGTGTGATCCTCTCTCTACACCAGACACTGGAATACTTTTCTTCGCCTCATGACTTACGATAATGGCTCTCAAACTAGTCTCTGCAATCTATATTCATCATGGTTTGTGTGAGAAGTACCTCACCATTAGCCAGTAACCTAGAAACCATTCTTATCCCAAGCTGGACTGAGTTAGAATGCAAGTAAGGTACCTATTAATTTAGAACAGCCTTTAAAACATCAAGGCAGAATATTCGTTCAAGTCACAAAAAGCATAGAACAAGAAAAGTAGAAGGCAAGCTAGCTGTATAGAGAGTATCCTATAAGGAATAGTCCAGGATCCATAAGTAGATTTCATCTTTTTTCTGAAGTCTTACATATTTTTAACTTGCTGGAAGCTGTTCTTGTCTGACTTTCTTGGAGATAGCAGTGCTAATTCACTAGGGTAGATACCTTCCCTGCACTTAACCTTCTCCTTCAGCTGGTGACCCAGCGTGTGAATTGCGCTGGGGAGGGTCTTCTCTCAGCCTTACACTGCAGATCCATGTGCATGCTCACAACTATTTTTCACACAAAACTACTTGAAACAAATATAGATGTAGTTCTTGATCAGTTCTTATCCAAGTGCAAAGATGGTAGTAATTAATGGTGGTGGGGTGCTGGTTTGGGAGATCTGGTGCCTTCCCCCCAACAACACCACAGTGAAGTAAGATGGGATCTTTCTGGACCATTCCTTGTTCTTATTTTCCCTCCAATTTGATCACAGTAAGCTTCAAAGAAGCCCTGTGTTTATAAATGGACTTAATATTAACCTTGTTTCCTAGGGAGATTTTGAGATATTTTTTTCCTCATTAATAAAGTGCTTTCTGGTCTACAAAGAAAAAGCTACTCTAGTGGTATGAAGGAGCTGGTGCTAGAGACTACAGGAGCGTATGGCAGATGAAAGAAAAGAAAGGAGGGCTGCATTAAAGCAGCCTGGAACTGTTACCTCTGCCAGGATAAGCCATGGGCATCTTTGCTAAGCTGCGGCTCTAGCAGGAGTTGTCACTTCCACCCTGGCAGCACAGTGCACTCTACCATCCCCGTCCACATCCCCATCCCCGTCCACATCCCCATCCCCTGCATTTTGCCTTTAAGAGGAACCTTGCAGCACTACAGAGATGGGAACGTCTCCTTCATGCCAGCGCTTCCCCATAAGCTTGACCTCCTTCAATTAAAGGCATCTATTCACGCAAGACTCACCAAAGCACAAGGGAAACATCTCCAGAGACTTTCCTGGTGTATCACCCTACGTGTAAGCGCTGTATTTGCACTTTCTATGGCCGCCAAAACTATCGGGGGAGACACAGCAGTAGGACTGCTCCAACACTAACCAGAGTGACCGCGCCGATGTGGTCTTTGTTCTGAAAGCAGCAGAAAGTGAAGTAAGGTCAAACTGTTCTTTCCATGTGTGCTGTTTACGTTGTGTTAGATTAGTAATATGTTTACATACTCCTGATGCTTTGCATCTCTTTGATCTTTACAATCGCACAAGTTGTTACAGCACAAAGAGAACAGGGTCTACAGGAAATAATACGGTGTGGTGTGCCTTTGTTTGCAGTAAGCATGACCTCATGGATTGCAAACAGAACCTTGGCTGTGTCAAGAAGCTGGTACTGTGGAATAAAAATAGTAAAACCACTTGCTCTGCTATTTTCAGGTGGGATACCCTACAAATGACATGTGGCAAGGTATTTTCGGTAAACTTTGAACAAATAAACAATGTAGTCAAAGTACTTAACATCACAAATGCAATATTGTGGGATTCTGGGCTGTAAAATAAGCTTTGTCCTGTCTTTGAAAGGCAGCTTTTCTGCAGTATCTCGGGCTGACTCTTAACAAGAGCAATATATATCAGTATAGGTTTTTAGCAAAATTTTAGGGCATTTTCCTTCAAACTAATAAAGCAAAGAAGCTCAAAGTGGCAGAGAAGCCAATAGCCCCAGAGCTGAAGATAAGTTTATATTTTTCACCACAGCCTATAGAAAGGAGAGATGTGTGATTGTCATGTCTTATCATATTCAGACTTTCAGGGGGGACTCCAAGATTTTCAGTGTCCTGATGCTCTACCCATCATCTGCTACGCTTCAGTTGCCGCCCCGGGGACACACCCTGGGAATGGAGAACGCTCTTATGTCTGCACACAGCAAAGCACGTGCAATCTTGGGGGCCATGGGGAAGAGGAGGTGCTGGATCAGGACAGCGGGCCATTGCCTCTTGGAACAAACAGCGATGCAGCCAGCTGCTTGGTGCCAGTGGCAGCCATTGCCACCCATCTTTGGCCAGGCTACTACGTATCGTTGAGTAAAATGAAGTGATTTTCTTCATCTCTGAAGATGGTGTTCCCTATTCTCTTTTAAGTTTAATATAGAATTAATTTGATCTCCCATGTATGTGTATCCAGAGTAAATTCTTAAAATAATGGGCTAAAGCAAAGAGAATAAACTTGACCTATGTAGTAAAGAACAAGTTTCCTTAATCCTCAGCCCAGCTTTGGAGAGAAAAGTGCCCTGAAGAGTAGTACATGTACTAGCTAACGAAACTCACTTCTGGCAACATCCTTTTTTATAGGAAGGGCAGGCTTCTAGTTCAAAAGCTACTGCCAATTTTAAATAAGATTTAAACATTGAACAAGAAGAGGCATAGGCCTATACCAGGCCCCAAAGACCATTCTGGACATTTTGAGTTAAAATCAACATCTTGGATTTTATCCATAACTTGAAACTATCAGTGTCTCCTAGAACAGAGGGGTCAAAGATACAGGTGAAATTCAATTACAGAAGTGAAATTCAGACCCACAGGGTCACCTTGGGAAAGTTTGGGGACCACCCTCGATCTCAGTTGACCCGGTTTTCATACCTTTGTCTGTTCGGCAGCAGTTTTCCGGCCTGGCTATGTATTACCTTCTGTTACTGTGATCCAGTCCCAGTGCAAGATAAGCACAGATAACTGAGACAAAGCCTGCACAGAAAAAGGCATGGTTGGAAAATTCCTGGGTATGCTGAACATTGCTCTTTCTCCAGAAGCAGGTCAGGCAATCATAATACTTCTGGTTTGTTATGTGCTTATATTACAGGTGGCAACGGAGTCCCATTGGTCGGATACATGGATATAATTGACACTTTTCCTTATTGTTGATAGGTTATTTCAGTCGTTGCCACACTGAGGCATTGCCAGGTGGCTCTAACCCAAGCCAGGACTCACCTGAACACTGAATCCTTTGTTCCACTGCCCTTCCTTGGCTCATACAAGGAACAAATAATCAGATCACTGTTCACTGACAACTGTTTTCCCTAGAACATGCCCAAAGAGACTGAGATCAAAAGGTTTGACAACTGGTTGTTGTTTTTTTGTTTGTTTGTTTGTTTATTTTCCAGATCTTCATCTAGCCTTCAATATTTTTGGTGTAATTAAAGTGCTAAGCTAACTGGAGACAACCATACATGCACTTAACTGCATGAGTGTTTTAGTCTAAATAGGATGCATGTCCATGGGTACACAGAATCATAGAATCATAGAATCATAGAAAGGTCTGGGTTGGAAGGGACCCCAAGGATCACAGAGTTCCACCCCCCCTGCCACAGGCAGGGACACCAACCTCCAGGCCTGGACCTACACGAGGTTGCTCAGGGCCCCGTCCAACCTGGCCTTGAACACCTCCAGGCATGGGGCATCCACCACCTCTCTGGGCAGCCTGTTCCAGCACCTCACCACTCTCTCTGTAAAAAACTGCCCCCTAATATCTAATTTAAACCTTCCCTCCTTCAGCTTCAATCCATTCCCCCTTGTCCTGTTATTGTCTACCCTTTTTAAAAGTTGATTCCCCTCCTGTTAATTTCCTTTGTTTGGAAAACACTTCACTTTGTTTTTGAACTAGCAGCAGAATTACTTTTCTTCTCACTGTCACACCAGTGAGGACAGCTGGAGTATGTGCATGCTCTGCAAAACTGAATCGTTCCTATTAAAAGCCAAAAAACATGGCTCATCTCCCGTGTGCGTATCAATAAAAGCACTTGACTTTCTTATCAGTTGTCTGATAGTATAGCTGATATCTTGTATTTTGCAGCCCTTTATGTTATCTATGCATGAAGAGTTATAAAAAGAATGAAAGACTTGTCTAGGGCTGCCTGTGTCTCACCTTTGTTAACAACATAATGATTGCATGTATCAAGCAAGAATCCATCCAGACTTCCTGAAACCTGAAATAAGAAAGAAAATTACATATTAACAGCAGCCTTTCAGCACCAAGCCCAGCTTGTTCGCTTGTCCTTAAAAGCCCAACGACAGAGATGAGCATGGTGGCAGGCTGTGGATGCTGTCAGATTTGAGTCATTTGGGTTTCAGGAGGTGAGGAACTGACTTCCAGCTTCAGACTGTAAAATCCATTCTGCTAGCACCTGCCAGAGCTGCTGCAGGTTGGAGCATGTTCCCTGCCGTAACTGTACCAAGACAGCCCAGAGACCTCAGATTTCAGGCATTTTGGATTCAGTAGAAAAGAGCCTAAACTCATCCTGCTAACCAGCACACCGTTAGTACACAGTATGTCCTCTGGGGTTTTGTGCGACACAGTGACGCTACGCATTCCTGTGGTCCAGCCTGGTGTCCTGTGTGCCTACGTATAGGACCCGCTGGAGGGAGAGCCACCAGGCTGCAGGCAGCGGAGTGCTAAAGTCACTACTCGTAGTGAAGCCCGTGATGGTTTGGCTACAGGATGGGATTAGGTAAGAGGATCGGGTTCAGC
>JMFS01072355.1:0-16325 GCA_000699545.1 Podiceps cristatus
AGAATGTTAATTTGATATAATTTTTGGACTAAATTAATAACTGATATAACTCTACTGGACAGACTACATTGTAAATATGTCTAAAATTCATACAAAGCACAGTAAAATGATAGAATAGTTACTTTTAAGACTTCAAGAAGTGAAGATAAAATAAACTTACCTTAGTGGTTTATGGCAAGGGAATGATTTTTGCCATGACCATCCATAAATTCCTGGCTAAGGTGCTTGCATATTATTACTTTTGTAGGAGGACAGTTCATTACTTACTGGTAAGAGATCACTTTCTTGTTAATTTAATTCTGTTATTTAATATGCTTCATAGTCCTGTGGCTAAGAAACATGAATTCTTAAATGGATTGTTTTCACTCCTAAACACTTCCATACGTTTTTGTAACGCTTTTAGACTCTGTATGGCTTAGTAGCTTTCCACATGACTAATGAAGTTTTTAACAAACAAAATGGAAAAGGGCCAACTTGTAATTGTTAGTGCAGTAGCATAATCAGCCGTACACGGTTTGTTTGTTATAGCTCAGCAACAGAACAATGTTTCAAAGAGAAAACACGCAGAGATGATTAGTAAGTACCACAGTGATGTGAGACTGTCCAACTGCAGCATTAGTCTATCTGGGTTATTCATATGAGTGCTTCAGTATGTGCTTATTTTTTTCTTGTCATAAGCGGCACTGATAATATCTCATTTTAGTAGCCCTCTACACTGAGTTACTAAGAAGAAATAAATGAAAGGTTTTTTTGCTTGGATAAATGGATGTGTTGTGGAAGTATAGCGAATGCTACATTTTGTACAAACTACCAAACCAATTAGAGTTTACGCAAATATGAAAAGGTGAGAAATATCTGGCAGGAAGACAGTTACTTTTAAACAATAAAATTTTAATAAGATGTTTATTAAAGATACAGATAAGTAACTTCAGGATTTATATCGTAGCAATTACAAAGGCTACAAAATGAGCATCCTTTCTGACCATGTATTGATTGAAACAAAGAAATGGAATCGTAAATAGCAATGCAATGTGAGAAGTAATGGAGAGAAGACTCAGTTGCATAATAGTTGTTATGGTTTTTCAATCCATTTTGCTGAATTTGTCGCTTTAAAGCTTTAAAATTAAAAAATAAACAAACAAAAAACCCCAAACAAACAACAAAAGAATCCACCACAGCCTGAAAGAAAAAAACAAAACAAAACCCCAAACTCTTATGAGTTTACACAGGAATCCGAACATAGCTGATTCATAAAACTGTGCTGTTACTTGGTCAGTTGAATAAATATAAAACCTCTCATCTTTCACTTTCAGAATTTTCATTGTCCCTAACTATTTCAGATATCATTCTGTGTCCTTCTCTGGCAAGTTTGACAATAGCATTCCACCATGAATTCTTCCTGGCTTCATCTCAGTCCTAGAAAGTGGTCATTCTCTTCAGAATTCAGTATCAAATACAGAACGCTTGCATAGTGAATAGAAAAAGGTAAATTTGCCACTTCTCTGTGGAAAGAAAATATATCAGTGTCTCTTATTTAAGAGTAAATGCCATTCAGTCCTAAAATTTCAATAGAGTTTACAGATTAATTTTGCTCACCATTTCACTCACCCTTTAGCAAAACCATTGGCTTGCAAGCCTTATGCCATTTTCTTCCAGCTTCTGCTACGTATTCTTTCAATCCCTTGATACAGTGACGTGAATCATCAGCTTTATCTAAATATACAGGTTATAAAAGCTGATGAATTGGTTGAATTAGTTTTAAACTGATTTTAATTAAAAAGTGTCCAGATAGATTTTTGAATTCTTTAGTTTCTGTCTTATTTAGGGTTATATTAAGTCTATTGATCTTAAACTGAATCAATGTAAACCTTGTTTCTAAATGTTCCTGCAGCTTTTTGACTGGTTTAGCTAAAAATAGTCTTAAATCATGTGTTTTTCTTGAACAGTGCAAGTTTATGCACAGACTAGCTTTCAGCTAGATGTGCATTTTTCTACTTTCTTCCTTAGTTCTTCCTGAAGAAAAAATAGAAAGTCTAGAAACCAAGTAGTGTGTTGGAGAAATATCAGCTAACCGTAGTTAACTACTTCTTTACAAATTTCATCAGTTTCAATGATTTTATTTGATGGTAGCCTTATTTTACACAAAAGATACTTTTTGGAGGCAAGGTCAACATATATTATACAACATCATTTTTGATGGCATCTGGTGTACAATTTTTGTTAAAATAAAATCTTGTAGAGAAGAGAAGGCTCAGGGGGATCTCATCGAAGTGTATAAATACCTAGAGGGTGTAAAGAAGATGGAGCCAGGCGCTTTTCAGTGGTGCCCAGTGACAGGACCAGAGGCAGTGGGCACAAACTGAAACACAGGAGGGTCCACATCTGAACATCAGGAAACACTTTTTCCCTGACTGAGCACTGGCACAGGTTGCCCAGGGAGGCTGTGGAGTCTCCATCCTTGGAGATACTCAAATGGCATCTGGACGTGGTCCTGGGCAACCGGCTGTAGGTGGCCCTGCTTGAGCACGGGAGGTTGGGCAAGATGACCTCCAGAGGTGCCTTCCAACCTCAGCCATTATGGGATTCTGTGATAATTACAATGTAATTTATTTTGTTTTTTTCTTGTTGAAAAGCATGAATATTGTAGCGTTTTTGAGTTGACAGGTCATTAAAAAACCTAAGGGTCGGTTTATGTACTTTCTTTTTTTTGACTGAAACAATGAGGGTGAGATGCGGTTTGAAAACAGACTGTGCGTGGTGATTGGCTCCCTTTCTGTGAGTTTAGCTTTATTTCACATATAAACATGTTCATTGGAAATTTTGCTTTTGTTGTACCTTAAGAAATTATGTGCAGTGTTTCTTATTAGAGCTTGAGTATGGCTTGTGTTTGCAGATAACTGAAAGAAACTAAAGGTTTCAGGTTAGAGAAGCCATGGAATGCGTGTGTGAAACCTTTGCCCTTTTTGAATTGACTGTTAATATTTGGCCTGATATTTGAATTCACCAATTAAACCTTTGATTGAAATTTTTGCAGAACTGTTATGTTTGAGCAACATGGAACTACTTTACTCACCTGGATTGTACTATTTTATATTTAGGCTTCTAATAAATGAAATTGGCCAACTGTTGTCTTTTAACAGCGAAGTTTAATGCTGTTAAGAGCTTTCACTTGCTTGTTTCGGTGCAGTATATATACAGTCATGAAGGACTCTGTTCTTTAGCCTGAAAAATTTCTTTTTCCATACTTGAAAGTTACTGGACTCCTTTGCATTTATTGCATTTTGTTTTGAATCAAAAAACAAGAGCCAGCCAGTGCCTTAAGGCTTTCTAGATTCACACAGCTGAAATCCCTCTTATTAAACGTGTAACCTGTTTCATACACTCAGACACATCTAACTCCAGATACAGGAAGAGATTGATGAATCATTACCCTCAGAGCGATCCTGCCGAATTGCCAGCCCCCTGTTACCGGCAGTGCTGTGCCTCTTGGTCTGCATGATGGAGGATCCCTGCCTGCCCTAGCAGTCTTTCCCTGGAATGCCAGAATGGTAGTAAGTGGTTTAAAAAAAGCCCACCCATATTACTCAAAATGTTCTTTCATATCAGAACTGTAAACATTCTAGTCCTTTTTTTCTGCTCCTGAAAGCAGTAACTGAATAGCTCAGCAAAATAGGGAAGAGGATATGCTTAAGCTTTAATTGTCTTGCAATGGTATTCAATCAGCAAAAAAAGCTTTGCCGAGACATTGAGCATCTTGTAGGTTTGATGAGGAACTGGTACTCAATGAGCAAATAAAAAGTCTGGACCTGTACTGGAACCGGACAGTTTCTGAAGATGATTCCTGAGAGGCTGGAGTGGCATTCCCGAGATTGAAAATAGAAGCATTTTGCCAAAGATGGGGAAGAAGAAATGATCTGAGGGATGTATGGAGCACAACTGATTTTATAGGGAGAGATTCATCTTCTAAAAGGTTGGGAGACACTAATTTAGCATACATGCTACATTAAAAAAGATACAGTTATGCAATGATTGACAAATAATATGCATACATTCATTTGAAAGTCTGTTTCAGATTAATATACATGTAATTTGGGGATGAAATTTATTTAAAAGATTACTAAGTTTAAGAAGAAAGTTTAAAAAAATTGACAGCCATGTATTAAAAAAAAAAAACCACCCTAATGTTTCTTCTGTTTCAACACTTCTTGTTTTTTAAAAAACACAGAGAAATCCCAAATCTTTTAAAGAATCCCTTTGAAGGGCTGCATATTTAACACCAAGTATATTGATCAGTCTGGAATGCAGTATTTGCATCGTTTTTGTTGCGGTTTTTCTCTTCCTTCAGTTAACCAAATAAAGGCAGAAAAACAGTTGTTCCTTGCAGTCCATTAACTTTATAAACCACTTGAATTTCATTTGTGGACAATTGGGTCCATTCTTGTTACTGCAAAGCTTTGGTTCTTTAATTTTCAAATCTTAACAGTTAACACTTGTGACTTTCATTTGATTGTCATGCTCCCAGTAATTTTATTATTAATGTTGAAATTTTATTATTTAATTGCAGTTTGTTGCAGAGCAGACAGAATAACTTGAATGTTGTTTTAGATAAGGGTAGCACTGGGAGTAGGATGTCCCATTGCTGACAGTCCAAGTATTGCTTAAAAGAGAGATTTTCCTGATTTAACCCTGTCTAAGGAGCCACATGATTCCTCATGTAAGTAGTAGAGAGTCCTGAAAAAGCTTTTAAATTGCCATCCAATTTGAAGTAACCGATCCAGAGGATAAATTTAACAAGAATACCTTTGCTGCCAATTTGTTCTTGTATAAACATTCATATTGTAAGTAGTCATATGTTTAAGCAAGAACCCTATTTAGACCTTGTGGTTAGTGAACCTGTTCATCATTAAAAATGCCAGTAATAGAGCATGTGACAAAGCAGTGGCCTTTTCATACCACAGAAACTAAAAGAAACTATATTCACCAAGTAATCCAGATAAAAGTTGTAATTAGGTGGAAAACTGTATTCATTGGAATTCACTGGGTTCTGCAAAAATGGCAAGAATTTGTCAACCACTGAATTGTAGTTGTATTTAGACTGTAGATTGTTTGCAGCAGAATTTAGGGAAAAAATACTCCTTGTAATGGTAATTCCCTAAAATACCAATGACGTTAAAACAAATAAAAAATATCTTGGGTACCTGAAACTGAGAGCATCTTTCTGACTCTGATAGCTTCTGTTCTGTCTTCCTAAGTACCTGGAAAACTAGTTATTTAATTTTTTTGGTAACAAGCAGTCCATCCCTTGTGGTGTTTCATGGTTTATCCTAGCCACTTCAGTTACTTCCCTATATTTATTTATTTTCTACTACTTCTTTGGACTATAAAGCTCAGTTGTTTATATTACTTAGTTATTAGAACAATCTGGCAAGGCTTTGGACAGCATCAACCAGTACTCTGCTGAACAAATCGTGAGCATGGTCAGGGAGAGGGAAGGCTCAAAGACATTCCCATCAGGCGGTTGCGTACTTTGAAGAGTAAGGGAGTACGGGCACGGGTTGTTCTGTGCCAGCTGGCCTTAGTGCCAGAAGACAGTCCTGGCATGTTTAATTTACTATTATAGGCACAGTCTTTGTCTTATACACCACCACAAACAGAAACCATGAGAATCTGGGCACCTTTCCATGCTCAGGGCATATATATGAGGGGTTATATATCATTTGTCTATTAGATTACTTCCAGGTTTCCCCCTTACTGCGGGGTGCTGTTGAAAGAGTGACTTTCATAGCTGTGATTGGGCTGTATTTACTCGAAGCAAGGGCCGCCAGGTGATGCTGGGAAATACCTCGCTGTGCTGTGGTTTTGCATAATTGTCTAGACAGGATGTTTTGGGAATGTAACCCACTCTTCTGAATGCAATGTTGTGTTAGTGTTTTGGGATTGCTACTCAGCAATAATATAGTTATTCACGTCTCTTAAAGCATGAACTTAACACTGATATTAAAAGGTGATAGAAATTTCATGAAAATTGTGTGTGAATTAAAAAGGACTCCATGTGCAGAAAGGGAACAAGGCAACTGCGTGTCTGCCTTGTACTGAGAGATCAGAAGTTTGGCGTGTGAGCCCAGCTGGCTGCCAAGACATATCACTCATACCCCATTTTATTATTTGGGGTTGCTGGCATTGGTGATGGTTACTGCTGCTGGCCTTGTATTGTGGAAAGAATATGCCAAGACTGTCGCTTTAGTTATGCCTCTGTAGACTTTTCAGTTTACGTCAAAAGGTGATGGGAGAGAGGGGGAGAGTATTGGTATCACACTTTTAGCTTTTGTTGGCCAGAAATACGAGACTTCGCTTTGCAGTGGCAGAAAATTTCTTTTGCAAGTTTAACTTTTCAGATGTGAAATGTCTGAGAAGAGCTACCACCCTCTCCCAAAGCAGAGTTGTTGTTAACCTGGTCAAAAGTTACCTAAATGTGCATTCTAATTCTTTAAATGGCTGCTCGGTGACTTTTTACATGGGAGCGTAATTGATGGTGTCAGTTTTAATAAATAATTCAGTAGTTCTTTTTCTTTGATTGTATAGCAGGATTTGTGGATAATAGAGGTCTGAGGACTAAGTGTGACTGATGAGAATAGATGGCATATTGCTATCAATCTTGTCACTTCTTACCACATGTAAAAAAAGAATTCGAGTTATTGACCATCCCACAGTTGTCCTCTCACTGTGTATGGGCCAAAAACATGCTCAGAAGGCAATTATTTAGCTTTGTGTGCCTGTATTAACCACTGCTAGTTATGTTAACCCTCCAGTGTAGGGTTTATGGAGTTTATTTATTTATTTGCTAAATTGATAAGCAAGCAGTAAAAGGAGAGTGTGAAACTCACTTGTTTAATTTTAAATTTCATTGAGTTTAATTTTCCTGTAGTTTAGCTTTAAAAGAAATTTACAGATGTATTTACCATTCTGAAGTCAAACTGTATTTAATCGTTTCATGTGGTGAAAAAGAGCTTATTTGACTCTGATAATTATGATGAATGCTTTGTAGTAAAATGACATGGTCAATAAATTAAGATGCTATAATAGCATTTATTCTTCTATGTGTCTTTGCTTGACATAAGGATAACTGTCTGTGGCTAAATTTGGCTGATTCTGCCTAACTACTGGTTTTTTTTTCATTTCTCCCTTTTTTTTCCCTCAGTTGTAGTTCATGATTCATCAGCTTGGAGCCTCTTCCACTCTCTATTCGTCTTCAGTCTTAATAGGAATTCTCATTGACTGTGCTTGATTCCTAGACATACCTTTGTGTATGGTGATGTCCAGCAATCAAAATATTGTTGATGTTTCTTCATTTGGGTGTGTGCAGGGAAAGCAAGAGACCATTTCTTTCCACTGTATTTCTTTTTGTTTTTTCCTTGGAGATTTTTTTTTTTTTGGTATCACTTTCCTTTCAGGGTTCACTGGGCCCTGAATATGGTTGGGGCGTGGTAAATACTGTCTCTGCCCTACTGGCCTTTCCCCTAACCTAAAATAGATCAGCCAATGATAATATCATGTAATTGCAAACAGAATGATTTTTTTTTTTCCTTTGAGAGAGAATATATGATTACTACTTTTGGGAACAGATTTGATAAGGGAGTATAGTAGAAGCTTAACATCTTTTTAGGAATTTTCCTGTAAAAGGAAAGAGAAGCTGTGCCTGAAGGTGTGGAGTGGAGAGTTCGACTTCTTCCATATTCCAAAATGATTGCACATGGAGTGATTCCCCCTCCACCCCACAATAACTCCTTTTCGTGTATCAACTCTATTCAATCCAAAAGATCTTCCTCTCAAAATAAATCTGAACTCTTCCCTACAGCAGTTATTCCACTGTGTTGTCTGTCTGTAGCCCAGGGGATAGTGCTAGGGAAACTCCAGAGCATACAGCTCTGCACTTTGGGCCCCAAGCTTCAGCCCACCTCCTACGTCTTGCTTCCAAATCTCTCCCAGCCCTTCCTCCATTGTTGGTATCCATGGGGACTAGTTCCCTGCAAACACTCTCCGGGATACTACACAGATGCTGAGTCAGGTCTGCTACTTTGGTGCTTAGAAGGCTGATCATCATACGGTCTTCTCTGGCATCGTTAAACTAGCAGTGTGTTTGATAATTAGCCCCCTGCCCGCTTTCCTTCCCACAGCAGGACTTTTTTTCTCCTAAGCAACAGCAGCAGCGAATAATATCCTGGATGTCAATTGCTCTGTGCTGTCCCTGTAGCCCTCTTGTTGAGGTATCTGTCTTTTTGTGTTTGTTTTTGGGGTGGTTTTGTTCTTTTGTTTTGTTTGTTTGTTTTGGCTGGTTGGTGGGGTTTGTTTCCATTTGGCCAAACTGTCTTCAAAGGAGAGAAGTTTTATCTCCGGCATATATAAGCTGCCTGCAACAGGTGAATACATGCTATACATGTTACACATCATACATTAACTGAGAAATCTTCAATTACCAAGTTGGTCTTAAAAGATTGGATAATGCCATAGCGTGCTCCAGAAGTTATTCCTGTTCATAGCTTTAAACTTGTTATGCCTTTGTGTATTCCAGTAGAGGCCAGAAGGTTAGTGCACTGGTAGTACATAAATTTTTGTACTCTGAAGGGGTTGATGGCTTGATTACCTCCCTTCACTGTGAGGGATGCAAAGTATTAGAGCATATTACAAAACTTCTCTTAAAGCCAAAACAAACTTGACTTTAGGATTGGGTTTTGGATTTTATTGATGAGCAATCTGTAGAGTTGAACTTCACCTTTTGATTGGGTACAGGATAGGAAGGCATTTTGGTAGACAATTGAAGGACCATTAAAATAATTCAGAACACTGGAATAGATGAATAGACAACATTGTTGATTGCTACATGATGAATTTTTTTCAACTAAAATAAAATGCCAAGCATGTGCTGTTTGCATCAGTGAATAATGAACTGCATCCTTTTTTAAAACAAATAATCCATACACACACCTGTCTACGCTCATTCAACCTTGTCTACAATCCCGATTCACAGTTTATATCCTCTACAGACTGAGTATCAATAAAGCATAAATATCTTGAATAGATATTGTCATAATACGTTTAAAATAAATTCATTTCTAACATGACTATCTGAAGGCTAGAAGCATTTCATCAGGTACAGATCTTAATACTGTATTATTTTACTTGATGTATTGTTTTGTTCACAAAACAGCATTTTTATAATTTGCAGACATCCTAGCATAATATTTAGTTTCTAGAAATAGCTAAATAGCAAATAAGATTATGTTTTTCTGTATCAGTCATATATACTTTTTATTATTTTCTGGAAGGATACTGGAATACTACTCTGTGGCTTAAACTGGCTTAGCTTCTGAACTCTATTTTAAACCTTCATAGCAGTAAGCTTGTATGCTATAATATATGCTCATTTATGTAATGCTAAGCTTACATTTATTAAAGCTCCAGCTTCCAGTAAATATCTCTGTGAAAGCGTCTCCTATAACTTCTCTTTCTTGCCTTTCTGAAGAATAGAAATGTAGTTTTTATGGGGCTTTTTGTTTACCTTTTAATCGGGTTTTCAATGGCAAAAGATTATACAATCACAGTGTTGCTTCCGAAGTTTTTAGAGAGGAAGCTCAGTGGCTAATTTCAACCAATTTGACAGGAAAGTAGGAGTCTAAAAAATGCTAAATTCCTACAATAAGCCTACACACCATATGGCCCAGAGCCCACATGTAATCCTTGCAGCTATTGCTTTCATGTGCCAGTGGCCAGGGGGCAACATGTTCCCTCTCATCACATACTCAACAAATTGTCCAGAAAACGAGAGCGATGATTTCTTCCAACAGTTTCTCTAGTGAAATAAGCTCAGAAGCAACACAAAAGGTCAAAACACGCTTCTCGACTTTCTTTGGATCGGCAGAAGTTCCTGTGTAGGGACGTGTTTAATATTAAGAGAGAACTGGGTTTTGGAAGTACCTCCATCTGTGCTCCCCACACATAATATTAAGAGTGATCTGCTGTCTTGGAGAAAGCTAGAGCAGACAATTTCCCTGGTACCTTCTCTCGCTCTCTGTGCCTCAGGCTGCCAAATACCAGGTATTGTGGGAGGACAGTGAGCTGGCTGGCGTTCTTTGTGTTACGAAGTTCTTCTTTGAGCTTTACCCTCCTGAGATATGATAGTGCTGTTATTATGCAGGCAATAATTTTAAGAAAAGGTGTGCTTTTGTGAGGGACTGTAGACTTTGGGCTGGTTTCTGGTAAGGCAGTTGACTGTCAGTGAAGTGCCTGATTCAGGTGAGATTCATGATTCCTTTGGTCAACAAGGATGGGAAGATACTAATTTTTGCAGAACTGTGATCACTCTGTAGGATCTCTATTTTTTGTATCACTGTAGCTTAGACCGCATTTAATGGTAGAACAGAGAATTTAAAAAAAAAAAAAAATATTTATGTTGTAGCGGTTGGCGCATTTTGGAGAAGGAAGGAGAGCCAGCAAAGTGCTTATTATTATTAAGGAAATTGGAATTTCAGAATACGCTTCCTAGTTAGTTTGTCTGTTGAGAGGGGAACAGTTTTGCTGGTGTTAAACTAAACAAGTCCTCAGTTCTGGTTTTCTTTTCTCACTTTTGGTCTGTGTAGAAGTGTGATTTCAAAAGTTCCTGGTCCAATGATGTGATTTTGGGCAAGCATTCTTGTGAAACACAACTTACGCACTTCGGTTGCCTACATATCCCTGTCAATCCTGTCAGCTGCTCCCTTCTTCCCAATGCTGCCCCTACCCCCAATCACTGACCAAATTTCAACCAAACTTGAAGAGGGAGAGAAGTTTCAGATATATTAAATTCATATGATGTTACTGATAAAGAAGAGACTTTTGGCTTGTAGGAATAGTAATATGCAAATATAACCCATATTAGACATTAGAGAATCCACATGGGAACTCAGCCCTGAGGCAGAAACTTTATTATGTTGCTTACTGGCACTATCTTGCTTGTTTCCTATTTTTACAAGTTGGCCCCAGTTTGGGGTTTTTTTGGGAGGTCAGGGGAGAAAAATGAGAAGAGAATGCTCTGTAAAAATAAAAAATTGTTTCACTTCTGTTTCTTTTAGAATTATAGCAAGTTTTGAAAATCCTGTTGCTGTTCTTTAAAGAACTAACGTTGACTAAATCTACCTTTTCTTCTAAAAGGCAGTATGATAAGGATTGGATGTTCCCGATTAAACAGAAGTTGCAGTCTTTTCTTTGAAAAATCTTATGCTTTAACCTTTCTCTGACAGTTGTAAATGGAAATAACCTGTTGCATCTGGGCTCTTGAGCTAGAGTTAATCCAGCAGATAAGCAGCATTGTAGTTTATTTCTGTTTTATTCTTAAATGGGAAAAACTCCCTAAAAATAATGCAATTAAAGTGCAGCTGAATACTAGGAAACAAACAAGGAGCAGAAAAACCTTCTGTTGTGGTTTAGCCCCAGCCAGGGGCCAGGCGGCCGCTCCCCCCTCCTGGCGGGGTGGGGGAGAGAATGGGGAAAAGAGGCAAAACCCATGAGTTGGGACCACTGCAGTTTAACGGGGCAGCAAAGGGGACGGAAACAAACAAACCAGCCCCAGCAACACCAGTAACAGAGGGCACTTAGCACAGGTTTCAGCGTGGGTTGCTCCCGAGCAGCGATTCCTCACTCTGCACCCTCCCCCTCTCTATAGGGAATATGGCGGTCAGATGGTATGGAATAGCCCCCTGGCCAGCTCTGGGTGAGAACTAACCCTGTCCCAGCCAGAACCAGGGCACCTTCTAAAAGAAAAAATGGTGGCAAAGGAAATTTTTACACTACGTAATTCTATGTTTGTGGTTTGCAGTTATGGAAAACACCGGTTATGTCTGTATAAATATAAGGATATATTTCAGACTGGTGTGTAATGATTATCTTGCCCTGCACCAAAACTGAGAGCTTCTTCCTAGTCAAGGTATTGACTTAATGCACAGGGATCTTGAATCCACCAAAGATGCATATCACTGTATGCGCATTATATAACACTATTTAAATCGATTCTACTTCTAGAGGAGCATGGGAAGATGCTGTATAGAATTTTTACCAAGCTATATATACTTGGTCTTCAAGTTTGTGATGTAATAGTCTGTTCCCGCTCCCCAACAATTTAGGCAGTCTGTTTCTTGACTAGATCTGGCCTACATTTATGATTCCCGGGTGCAGGTGTCCTGCAAGCTATTTCATTCTGTATTGAACATTAGATTGATAGAGGATATCAATAAAATAGTTATATAGAAGAGATAAATGATGTTGCTTACAGTACTGAACCAAGTCGGGAAGAGGCATTTATCCGTGACTCTAGCACTTCTGCTGGGTGCTCAGGAAGTTGTCTCTAGGTAGAGTAAGGATCACCCTCTTGGATTGTAAGGCACTAAAGTAGTTGCTTTTCCACCAGTTCTAGGAGAGGAGTTTCTCTCAACCTCTCTTTTATGCTAGATAAAATAACTGAATCCTTAGAGATGCATCTTGTGTTGCATTGGCCGCCTTTCTTTTGCCCTTATTCCCCCTCACACACCACCACCCCCTCCCCACCCTCCATACCGTGTATATATTGTCTGTTGTTCTGAAATAACGTGGTGTGTCCTTCTGTCCTCTGCAATTTTTCACACATTTTGCAAAGGAACTGTGCTGGGTCAGGTGTTTCAAAGCCTTCATCTGTTGAGGAGCTGATTAGCACTACAGCTAATGATACATATTTTTGCTGATAGTGCTGAAATCCAAAGACTAAATGCAGCTCCGTGTCAATAGGTACGACTTTGCTTTTCAATATAATGTAAGCATAAAAGAAACAGCTCCCTTTGAAAACACTAATGATTTCAGCATTAGAGTGTATTAGTGAAATGGTAGCGTAGAAGCGATGTCTGCAGACTTCTGAGAAAGTCAAGTAGTATTTAAGTGTTTTGAAGACCTTTGCTTTTTGTGCATGAGTATGCCTCAGACTGAGACATACCTTCTGTAAACCGAATTTATTCTAAAATGAAAAGACCTCCTTACTTAGAAACAAGTTTGCATTGATCAGAATGATGTAAAGCGTTCTTAAGCTGCACTTTATTGCTCTATTTTTTTTTTTGTTATTCCCCAAAACTCTAACATAAATGAAAGTATCTCATATTAAATAGCTGTATTTTAACAGGAATTAGCACACAAATGTTTGAGACTGAAAGTTTATAATGCCTTTTATCCTTTTTATGCTTATCTATTTTAAGTAGCTCCGTGAAGACAAAGGCACTGGTGTACATGCCACCGATAATAGACAGTGTGACCGTATCATGTATGCTTCCTTAATGATGTCTGACATTATCAGATTGATTAACTCGGCAGGGGGCTTTAATCAGATTTAACTACTGTTGGCAGCTGTACACTGGCAGAATAGTAATACATCAGGGAGTAATACTGAACTTCTTTTATAAGCTTTATTAAACATGAAACTCAAAAATGTACCATAAAAATGATCATTATTTCTAGCACTAATGCAATGAGAAGTGAAACCTACACATTGTTCATGCAATCTCAGATTTCTTTTGGATCATGGATTCCCAAATTTTCTGTTGTCAACAGTTCCAAATACCGATCTCCTTCAGATTATCCTTCGGTAGTTAATGGGAGTGTATTTTAAATATAGCTATTTCTTTTCAGATTCAAAGACCAATACATCATTTGGGACTCAGTGATTTCAGCAGAAAAATAATAAAAACATTTTGTAGCTACAGATTTAAGAGTGTGTGTATGTGACAAGGTAATGATAGTTGGTTTTTCTGCTTTGTCCTTTTCAAGTCAAATGCCATATTATGACACATTGCTTTAGTTTCATTTGATGCAGAATATTCACAGTATTAATAAATAAAATACAGGCTTCAAAGATGTTAATGTAACATTCATTCATAGATCAATAGGTCAGGAGGGACAACTGTGATCATCAGGTGTGACCTTCTGCCTATCTCATGGCATTAAGACTTTTCTGAGTTCATTCCTGTTTGGACTAAAGCATGTCTTCTTGAAAAGATTGACTTTTGGTTGAAACAAATTAATGAAGGGGACAGCCACAGTCCTTGGCTATTTGTCTCAGCAATCACTTATCCTTCAGGTAAATTGCGGTCTGGAGTTGTTTAACTTCCAGATACTAAATTTCATTGTATCGTCCTGCCATCATTAAAATACAATAGAAATATGCTACTGTTATTTTATAGTTAATTTAAAGGGGTTTTTAGGTACAGTTAAATGCTGGTTTTGCTGATGTGTTTTACATGAACTTACCATGCTTCTCCATTCTTTTCTTCCGTGTTTCTCCATCATCTTTCTCTTTGAAAGCAAAATAATTCAAATTTCTGGAGTGTTCTTGTTCTAAAGTATGCTTTTTAGGTTTTAACTATTATCATGTAAGGTGCTTGTTGTGGCATACTTACGAATCTTTCTTCCCAAATCAGATTTTCCTGTTACTCTGAAAGCACAGCCTGCACTTCTGTATCTTCCATGTAAGACTTTGTGTTTCTTCATATTCCAAATCCTGCTATTTGCTTGTACTTATCTTATCAAGAAGTTCAGGTTGCTTTACTTAGGCAATTCAGTGTTTTCCATTTCCTCTGTCTCTGTTGAAACTGTAATTGTTATCAGTGATGATTTAGTTTACTTCAGGTCATGAATGTGAATGTGAAACCGCAGAGCACCAAGACCTGATCTTGCATGTTACTTCTAGACTGTTTCAATTTGTCTTTTTCCGACTAAGCAAAATGCCTTACCATCTTATTTTCTGCATTTGTTATATTGCAAGAGGACTGGAAGAGTATGGCCTTCTCTCTCCTCTTTCCTCATAACGTCTTCCAGATTGCAAGTCTTAGATGGCTGACATCCCATAGAGGCTAGACTGAGCTGTGCTTAAAGCATCATGTCTTCATTAGAATCTTTTGTTTTTCAAATTTTGTGGAAAATTTGTTTATAAATAGCCTTCACATTGCTGACATACATATTTGGAAGAATAAATTAGCCTCTGATTTGTGGAGTCTTTAGTGTTCTATCTAGTTTCAGGTTTCTGTCTCACATTCTAGGTAATAGATGCTACATAAGTGAGCTTTACGGGAGACGGTATGAGGCAATTAACTGTTGCTTGGACAAATCCTTGTTTATTTTTCGATGATCTGTCAAATCAAATTCATAGAGGTTCAAATATATCTGTACTATCATTGCTGAAACAGAACAAAATCACTGTTTTTAAGTCAGGTGAGGAAATTAATTATTAAAATAAAGTGCTCATAAATAATAAAATTGTAATAAAATATGTGAATTACTTTATAGAAATCTAATTTAGAGGTTTTTTTCCAGAAAACCTCTCAAATGGCAGTGATGATTGCTGAAGTGATATTACAACTACTGCAGTGATACTTCTGCTTTTCTGAGTTCTCAGGCAGAAGGATCTCAGGCAATAACTACTGTGTGCGCTTCATTGTGTGTCACATTTTCCGTTTATATAGTGTAAGCAAGCAAAGAGAAATTCTTTTGAATATATTTGTAATTACAGAGGAAAGTGCTGCCAGAGACCTATAAAATAGGTGAGCATTGATCACTGTAGCAAAGGTGAAAGAGAATCAATATTAAAATACACTCAGACAAATCAAACTCACATTTGAGCAGTTCAAAAATACTGTGATTTCAATAAGATACAGTAAGAACCATCGAAAGTGCTGATAGTTCTCCAGTATTTCTGCATACTTGAGGGGCAGGGAGGTGGGAAAGATAGTAAGTTGATGAATATGTCAGGTACAAAGAGGAAATGCTTCTGAGAACAAGCAAATGTTTAAGCAGAATGTTAACTAATATTGCAGTAGACGTTGGCATCTGGCAGTCATGTAATTTATGACAATGTATATTTAAGTAGCAATTGCTCAGGAAGGCAGATTATAAAAACATGCATTAAAATAGTTTTTTGATTCTTGTTGTGCTTTTGTTGTGGGTTTGGGTTTTGGGTTTGGTTTGGGTGGGTTGGTTTGTTTTTGTTTGGTTTTTTTTTTCCTTCATTTCACATCCATCCTTATTTGCCAGTTTAGTACTTCTGGGGCTGCCTTGCAGATCATGAAGGGGTTTTGAAACTGCTGTTGGATGACATAATTTTACAAATTCTTTTCCTTGTATGTGACAAAAAATTATAGTTCCATGTCACTCTTATGATAGATAAAATTGTTACCAGTCTGAAGTTATGGGAGCCCTATAGGGAGTGCTTATACGTATTACTGTGAACTAGAGAAAGTGTATTATTTACAGTTCATAGAATCATAGAATAATAGAATCATAGA
>KL272894.1:0-62365 GCA_000699545.1 Podiceps cristatus
CCCCCTTTCTTCAAGTTTCTTGGCTTTAAGACTTTCCACACTCCTCTCCCTGCTTCCCCCTCTCCCACCTCTCACCTCCTCCCTCTCCAATCTGGCTTCCCCGCCTCCCTTGGCAGGCTCTTTAGCTTTAATTCAATAGTTAAAAGACTGAATCAAAAGTTGTATAATCCGTTTGAACCAACTTTTATTCCTTATCAGAAAAGGAGCAGAGGCTAAGGACAGGCCAGCTGTGATTTCAGATCTCTAGGAGTGAGGACAGAGAGCTACCAATATTTTCCCCTTACCATGCATGTTTCATTTGCCTGGTGAAAAATTGTACCTGCACGGTCAGGTGCAGCAGTAGGACATCTTGGTGACAGGTATGAAACAGTACAGGGCTGTTCCTCTGGCCCTTCTCATCTGAGATATCACTGCTGTCATGTGAAATCTAAAAATCTAAAACCTAGAAGTTCCTTTAGCTTCAGTGAGAGGCAAATTTCAAGGAAGCAAAGACAGAACAAGGCAAAGAAAAGGAGGGAAACAGACAGAGGAAGGAATGATAGAATGGAAAAGGGGAGAAAGACTGCCCAGTTTTATTCTTCCTGTCCAAAAGAGCTCATTTTCATCTGAAATAAGTGCAGAGTATGCAGACAGTGTGAGAAGTCTACTGAGGAAGGAAGACCAGGAGATGCCTTCGTTGGCTCAACAGAAAGGCTGACATGCAGTATGTCTGCTGTGTCTAATTACAAGGGATGAGCACCAGTGAAGAAGAAAACCTCTCAATGCTAGTAGACAGTATTAATACAAACCCAAGTATAAGCCCACCATAAACATTTTTAGACTGCAAATAAGGAGCTGTGGCGGTAAAGCTGTGCACAGAGTCGCAGGAAGAGTTTGTGACTTCCAAGGCGCGGCTGGGTAGGAGTCAAAAGAGACGTGCCATGTCTTCACTACAGGGGACCAGACTGAATGGCTGTGCAGAACAGCCGTGAAGAAACAAAAAAGGCTGCAGGGACACGATCCGAATGGCTTGCAGTGCTGGCAACGTCACAAGTGTCTTCAATGCTCTGTCTTCTGTTGGCCAGCTTCATCACCCCGAAACAACGCACCACAACGTGCTGAGACCAGCAGCAGGGTCCCTACAGCCCTGGTAACATCGATGCCCAAGCAAACTGCAGCCTTGTCACAGAAATAGCATGCCCTGGTCTTGATCAGGAGTTGAGTAATTGGGTATAATGAGGCTCAGCCGCCAGGAAGTTGCAACCAGGAATCAACACGTGTCAGGAGAGCAATGCCTGAAACAGCTGGAAATGCATGGGATGTCATTGTGGGTTGCTTTCACTGTTGTCCAGGCTGTAAACCAGTATTAAAGATTTTGGGGACAAAAAGGGAGAGACAAGTTTTATTTACTTGGAAGACTTGTGCTGGCATTGTTTAAAAAAAAAGGGGGGAGGGGGAGAAAAAAATCATGTTTCTTTATACAATTATTCAGAGGAACAAAAACACTACACAAAGATTTTTCAGTATGTTATGGAGAGCATGGACTGGCTGTTTTTTCTCAAAGGCCAGCATTACACCATTTTAGTTTTGTGTAACCTAATAAACCCTATCTGTAAAACTCTTAAATTCACTAGAGATTTCCTCTCACAAAAAGAAGTCACTTATTATACCTGTTTGAGCTCAGGTACTGGTTGTCTGTAAACTATTTCCTTTAAGGTAAATGGTAAAATTAGAAATCTAGATTATATGAATTTATTCTGGCTGTCCTTGGTTTTTTTCCCAGCTATTTGAGGGTTTAAAAATAAACCAGCCATACTGCATTGCTTGAGAAGAAAAGAAAAAAATCTTAGATCTCAGATATAACTTATAATGGGCAATTTAAAAAAAAAAAAAAAAAATAGTCCTAGGATTTTAAAACCTGCAAGAGTATATGGGAACTACGCACACATCTTCACCTGCACTGAAGCCTGACCCTTGTTCAGGGGCTGAACTTTGGCTGTAAGTGAGCCCATAAGGGCCTTCCAGCCCCGGAAAAATGGGGCACGCACCACCGCAGCAGTACCACGCATCTCCCAGATCCGCACCACGCACAGCCACATGCATTTTGCATCCAGAGTGTTCAAATTACACATACTTTACAAGTCAGGGTAAAGACTTTACCAAGTTGCAGTCAGTATCATGACTCTTGCATATTCAGTCATTTCTTCTCTTTTTAACTGGATTCTTTTACCGACCCATCGTTGCTGTAGGTAGTGACAAAATACAAACCAAAAACATTACTTCTTTGTGATCTAGGGAAAAAGAATCTACAGTAGCTCAGAAAACACATTGAATTTCAATATGTCACTATGACCCAACAAATAGTATTACTTGTTTTGAAGGCAGCTTCTTATGACACCATTACTACTTTTTCAACTGCTTTTTCCCTGATTTCTTCTTAAACATATTTAAATACATTTTTTTTTTCCATTTTTGATTACCTAGTGGCTAATAAAAAAAAAGAAAAAGGAACAAAAGTGAAGTCACCGGCTATATGCTGTTAGTACAAGGTTTTTTAATTGAAAAAAAAAAAAAAAAAAAAGCTGAGATATAAGTTACATTCATTTCATCTCCTACGGTTCCTTCTCACAGGTTGTCAGCTCCCCTCGTGCACACACGTCCACCCTACACACAGTCAGTGCATATGGGACATGGGAATAGCTGCGGGATAAGTGCAGTATTAGCTCAGTGTGGTAGCTTTGATATGTGACGCTCTGCGGGGCTGCCAGCAGAGTGACAGTCTCCTTACCCTAATGCAAAGATTATTCTTCATCTATTCAGTTCACTTCTAATAGTCTTATATTGTCATTAGTGGCATGAAGCAGATTGTGCATCGCGACAGAAAGCCTTGTGTCCCCAAGGATTAGTTCTTGCTTTTGAGTGCCAGTTGTAGAGCATTCGACAATTTTTATCTTATGGAAATAAGGGTCAAATGCAATCAAATGAAAAGAAGGGAAAACAAACAGGCCAAAATAAAATAAGGACATAAGCTAGAATTCATGTTCCTGCTACATTGCTTCCAAAGGGAAGAACTTGATTTTTGTAGCAAGGTATTTTTGATATCAGCAAAGTTAGGACGTTATCTTTGAACATACAGAGAATATTGCACTTTGAATTCAAATCTACAGATCGCAGCAGTTAACATTAACTGCTTCTCTCCTGGAAAATTCATTGCAATGTACTGTTCCATGAAATAGATTTGGTGCTTTTAGACCTATAAATTGTGCTAAATCTGGGCATTGGAGAAATACCTCAGAAGATAAAGTGTTTCTGAGCACCTGTGACCCAGTTCTGGTACCAGCGCCCATGGTAAGTAGAACTTTCCTTTGAGTGGGTTTGCAGGTTCGAGGAGAGACGGTGCCACGTAATTTGCCAAATGCATTCTTGCTGTGGTTACAGGACCACTGTGCTAGGTGCTACAGAAAAAAAAAAAAAAAAAAAAAAAGCGCCATCTGGAAGGTTTATAGCCCAGAGAGATGAAATATGACGGATAAGTGACTTGCCGCTAGAGATGCAGAAATTCGGTGGCAGAGCCAAGAACAAAGTGAAGGTCTCCAATCCTAGTCTAGCAGTTCCCTCCTCCCCACCCCGTCCCCCACCATGATATTACTGTACTTTTAAGGATTAATTTTAAGGATCTATTACCTGTAAGTGTGGGAACATTTTGTGTGGAGGAGTGCTGATAAAAGGCTATTTAAAAGAACAAAAATACCATATGCTTCCTGGATTAATTTTGAAGCCTCATTAAGGTCAAAATAAAAGACTAAGATACACTTGTGATTTGGCATGTACTTTCACTTGATCAGAGCAGGATGGTATTTTTGTAAATGAAGTCGCTAATTTAATCCAGTCCAGAATAAACTTGTGTGTAAATATCCTGAGCTGTAATAGTGTTATACCTTGGCAGCAAACACCCTAAGTAGATGCTGTCCCCTGAGTTTACTAATCCTAAATACTAATGGCAATCCATTTAGGAACCCAACAGAGAATAAAGAGCATTCATGTTATCTAACATCATCTAAGCAGTTTCCCACTAAACTAGCAGCGGGCTCTATGAACTGGTAATTTAAAACTGAAATGCGGGCTATGCTTCTTTATGAGAAAGGGTCTGTAAGGCTAATAATCCCCGTGCCTGTTAACAGCAGATTGTGTATTAAATAAGGCTATCACACTCAAATACTTGTATTTTATTCTTACTATTAGCTATAAAAAAATATGAGAAGCAAAGCCTAAGATTCTGCCCTGAAATATTCTAGTGACACCAAACTTAGTCAACCGTAACACCAATATCCTTGAAGAGACAAAAAAAAAAAAAAAAAAAGTAGTAATATATTAATTATATCCATGTAAAACCTAAAAGCATAATTCTACTCCAATATTGGTTCTCTAAATAGAATAGTATTGATCTCAGTGAAGACATACTAAATTTGTTCAGTCTGGAGAAAAGAAAAATATTTACTTTCAAATTGCCAACCAAACCCTTAGTACTCCGTTTGAAAGCTCTGACATTTGTTTTCATGTTAACAAAGCATTTCTTATTCCAGTGACCTAGTAATGGAAAAAAAAAGTCAAAAAAATCAGAATTTCTAATATGATGGGGTGCATTTCCTTGCATAACCTTATCCCAAAACTAATAGCATTCGTTATTTGAAGATTTGAAGACCAACATTTGCAGAAGTTTAATTTAATCCTACAGTTCACAGAATCTTGTTTGATACTGAAGAGAGAGGTAAGGAAGGACACACTTGATTAGACTGAAAGTATTTGTTCATCTTTAACACTGCTCACTGGAAACTTGTCTTAATATTTTAATCTTTAGCAAGCAATTGAGACCCACCGATCTTCATTTTAAATCTTCTTTAAAATGTAGACTTCCAAACTAATATTCAGAACAGTCGAGGGCAAAGGCTGGCAGGTGATGGAAATAAATTTGATAAAAAGGAAAGGAAACCAACTGGCAAAATCATAAATGCAACTGTTCAACATTTCCAACTGTAAAGTTTATGCATCTCTTTACATTTAATTTTTATTAACACTTCTCCTGTAAAAAAAAAAAAAAAAAAAAAAAAAAGGAAAATCAGGTTTTTTAACTCCCTTTAAAAAAAAAAAAAAAAAAAAAAAAAGGTAAATCTAGATTTTTTAGCTCTAAAGCAGACTTTACTTTCAGTTTAAAGAATGTTGAGTGATAAAAACCTTTAACTTGAAAAAAAACCAGCCAGTTACAAAGGTGAAACCTTCCCAAGGAACATCTAGATTTTGAACATTGTTTATAAAACCACCACTCTTCTAAAGTTTTCTATATTTTCCCACCTAAGTACTTCAACTGACATTAATCTAGGATAATTCCATTTCCTGCCAGGATTTGTATCCATATGTCAAAGATCTCCTACTTAAATCACAGCAGAATAACTCAGTCCACTGCAAGATGTTTAGGTGCTATTCACTGTGTAGGTGAATTCCATTTACGCCCAAGAAGGAGGTCTGAACGTTGACAGGCCCTCGGGAGAATACTTCAGCAGACCAATCCCATTGACTACATTCTCTGATCTATTAGGTCCCTCTAAAGTCCCCTAAGGTGCAATTTGGAGTGCATGAGGATACATGCTGTGGAGACATCTTCAACTAGCCAGCAGGAAAAATACAGCTACATTCATATGGTTAAATTTAAAACACCTGAATATGGCAGTGTTAAGTCAGTGACAGGTATGTAGTAGGAGCTGTGGTGGGTCAATCCTCCCGCACCAGTACAAGCCTAATTCTCCCTCATGACACGTGGCAGTTCTGACAAATTTCCCATCTAAAGGTCTTTGGTGAAGGACACTGCCTGGAAAGACCATGAGATCTTTTCCAGTATTTCTCTTTTCTTCTGTCCCAACCCTAGCAAGCATTTTTCCTTGATGCATTTAAAATGTTTACTTTTTTGACCTACTCATTGGGCACAAGGAAAACTTGCCACCTTTCTCGCCGCAAAACTAGTGTCCTATTAAACCCTGCGCCGCCATAATCTCCTTCAAAGTTGCATAAGCTGGATTCATTCAGTTTTTCCTAGGAGGTCATATTTTCTGGATCTTCAATCACTCTCTCTGTGAACAGCCGTAGTAAAAGCTATGAATCCAGACTTTCTTGAAGGAAGGCACAAATAATTGGACTTTCCCTCAACTGTGATGTCATCAGCCAGAATAGAATGGTTTCCTCATCTCTTATAGACAAGCTTTGTTTCAGTATAGATTTCCCTTTTCTTTTTTTCCCCCATAAGAGGATAATGGAGGCAACTCATTCCAGCTGTGACTGACCTCACAGCCCTGTATCTCATTCTCTCCAGACAGAAGGCATGTACAGATATATAGTCTTGCCTAACATGGGTATCTGCACTTGTTCTTGTTGAATTGCGTCATCTTGCATTTGCCAAGACTCTCTTCACTTCTGAACCCCGGCCTCTAGGACTCCTCCAGCCTCCCATGCCGTGTACAAAGCTAATGAACACAGCATGTGGTCATCCAGGACTTCAGAGTTTTTGTTAATACCAGATTAAGAGTGATCCTTACATAAACTAATTTTGACAGGAATCTCTCGATAATCACTTTGAGTGTCATTCTAGAAATAGACTTTTACTTTCTGTTGGTGCTTTAGTTTAGATCAATTGTAAGGAACTGTCATGATGGAACTGTGTTCATGATGTACATCTACAACAATTAATGTGTCTTTTAGTGCCTCTTCTCTAGCCAGAGAGTTGGCTACCTTACTACAGAACAGGCAACCAGTGTGAAAAAAACCTGCTCCCAAACCATTTGTTAAATTACAAACCTGAAATTAAAAACCTCCTCTTCTCTTGTAAAACTGAAGAGAAATGAGTTTTAGGAGGAAAAAAATAATTTCCAATAGGGGCATAGTCTTTTTGTGCCAAGAATGACTGGGTTCTCTGCGATTTTGAGGAACCCGAAAAGTGCTGATAACGCCACCACAAGAAAGGATATTGCAAAAGAAACACTCAAAATGCACATGAAATTGTACAGAACAGAGAAAAAAAGAGCAGGAGGGTTTATAATTGAGCATGTTCCAACAAATGTAGGACAAGCGTATGGTAATGGGAGGTTGGCAGGAGGGAAAAGAGAGGTGAGCAAACAATTTAAATGCCATACATCAAAGAAAGGCAAAACACACTACCACAGCATGAACAGGCAATGCCTCACAGGAATGCTTATTTCTCTATATGTACCTAAGACAATGAATAAATACAGGAAGAACAAAACAATAATCATTTCAGCACTAAAAACAAGAAGAAAAAAGAACAAAAGCGCAACATAACTTGTAACCATCTGAAGAACTGATCAGTCAGTACAATAGCAAAAAAAAATAAAGATTAATCAGCACAAACCTGCTAAAAGTATAAACAAAGGAAAAGTATTTTTAAAACACAATTAACACCTATTAGGGCATTGCTTTTAAATTTTCCTTTTTGATGACAGGCAAGTGAACATGAGGTGAGGCCTAATTACCTGTTCTTTGTAGGCAAATCCCAAAGCCATTACCAAGTCTTCTTGGATTTAATCTGCATCAGTCTTTAAGACAGTGGCTGAGAATATTGCGTACTCCCCATCCATATACCTGCCCACCAACATGGGAAATCGCTGGGCATGCTTAGCCCTTAGATATGTTGGAGGATGTCCTATAGACACATATGTGGGGGATGTTCAGTCTCTGCATGAAGAGCGAGTACAGTCTTGACCGTATATTGACTGCAACAGCAGAGCCTCATCATTGAACAGCAAGACCAATGTAAACTCTTTTTTCCAGGAACCCACAGTTTTCCCCTCCACCCTTTACTCGATCTAATCCTTTCTATGTTAATGCTGGTGTGGATCTTAATGCTCCTTGGGCCATTGGCCTGTAATTTTTGCAAAAAACGTCTTTGCAATTCTCTGGAGCTATATAGATAATTGACAGTAATTAATTATTATTATACCTGCTCCAAAAGTGAAGACAGTGATCTATCACTAGAAGTGGAAAATTACTAAAGGCTATACTTCAGCCGAGCTCTCCAGAAAGATGTGTTCTGGTTTGCTTTCTGCTGCCTTGCTTTTCCTTTGTGATATATGCATTAAACAGTACCTTCTGCACCAAAACTTTTCCCCAATTTTCACAGATTTTCAGAGGCACAAGCAGCAACTAGGATGCCACTGTCAATATGCTGCTGTTCAGGACCTCTGCTTTTAACACTAAGCACAGTTCAGAGGTTGGAATGATGGCTCTTATTTAACCTATGAGGAACATCAAGTCTAAAGACACCACTGCATCTCATGTTCATTCTCACAACTCTCCACTAGGAAAGGGCCTTTTTAAAATAGATGAGCAAGGCAAGTTTCTTTGCAGCAAGAAATTTTTTCCTGTGTTTGCATAGTCTAATGCAAGGAGATGCTGTTCTACAACTAGAGCCCCAAACACGTTGGTAATACAAACATCCATGCTTTACCAAGTGGAGACAGAGACACAAACACCTTAAGGTTGTATTGTCAGTTGTATTCTCCATGTTTGTTTGCCAGCACCTTCATAGTCATCTGGGGCTCAGTCAAGTGGGAATCACAGGGAGATTTTGGACGATGTGTCGTGCTTTGCACAGCAGCACAGTTTTGGAGCTTTACACACGATGAGTTTTATCTACCATTTTCTCCCGCAGCAACATGATACGAGCCATATTCAGTTAGAACAAGAGCTGAGTTGCCATTAGAAAAACCCAACACTGCATGCTGCAAGAATAAAGCAGAATTTACGGGTAGTCCAAAACTCAAATTTCAGGAGCCTCTTGCCTTTCTAGTCAACTTCTGACCAGCCAGATCTTGTAAGTACAGGTATGGCTGGCGTGCCTTGCACAGGACAACCAAAGCTTGTGGTAGACCAAGTCCAATTTTCCCTAGTATTTTAGACAAAAAACAAGCGTATTCCTAGCACTAATACAGCAGAGGAAAAATACAAGTATCTCCAGGATTATTCTCCATACGTTAATTTTGTGAAATGCTTGCAATCCTTCAGTACTAAAGACTAAGAAAAGATAGATACAAAGTTATTTTAATTGCTATGAATGCAGCAAAAAGCCCTTTGATTTCTTTCAGGGTTGGGTGGTTTTCTTTTTTTTTTTTTTTTTTTTTAAGCAAAATTTCTGCGTTGGTGTAAGGCAGATTTTCCAGGCTTCAACAAACCAGATGGCCATCCAAAAATGCAATATGAAATTTTTATAGGAAGCTAAGAGCTGAACCTATCTAAGGGAGAGATTTTTCAGAGATTCCAAACTTTTATAAATAAATATTACTGCAAGATCCTATGCATCTACATTTGAACCGTAATGAGTAAATAAATAGCCACAGTGATAATTACCTAAATTCTATATTTAGAAGGAACAGAACACGTGCAATAAACAATAGCACATTGTGATATTAATGAAGCGCTTGCTTCCTCTAAATGTAGAAATTCAGCAATTATCACCAGAATTGGCATGTATAAAGGTGCCGGTGACAATTTTAAAAAGGCATATTGCTTATCTGATAGACCAGAATGCCTGCTTTGGACCCGATGCATTCTGTTATGAAGCATTCAGTGACACAGTCCCACACTGAGCCAAGCTTATGCTCGGCGCAGCGACGGCTCTGGTGGAGAGGAAGAGGTGATTGCAAGCCTTCCTTCTGCTTGCCCCAACTTTGCGTTGGCCGGAGGCCAACTCAGCCATCAGCACAAATTAGAGCTGCTATAAAGATGTTCTACTTTACACCAGCAGGTTTGGACCCCTGAGGAGCGCACCACTCAGACATCAGAGCACGTATTGAACTTCAGACCTTTCCCATCAAACCTCTGTCAGGCTCCTTCCCTGCTAAAAGGTGTCTCCTTTACGGTCTCAGGCATTTCGCCCTGTGCATTTAGAGCCTGTCAGGAAAACTGACAGGGCTGGCCACACCAAGCTGAAACGTCCCTGAGTCACAGGAGTTGCCCTCTTAAGCTTTAAGGTCACTTTTGGTAATGCTGCTTTGTGGCCAAAGATTTGGCCTGGAGACCTTGCCAAAGAAATACCTCCTGGCAGCTTGTTTTTTCAGACCTGCATCTCTGGCCCTGTCTGCACACAGATCTGAGCTGCTCTGCTGCCAACTCATCTCCTTTGTGTCCTTAACTCTTTCCAATTTTCTTTCCTGGGTGACAAATATCCCACGTCCATTTTTCATTAGACTTCTCCGTGAAGCCTGGTTTCCTATGACCTTATTCTAATTCATTCACAGAAAAAAAACAAAGTTAGCAGAATGTGGGAAGGTGATAATTTACCACCTGGCTGACTGCAGGGTCTGAGCTTTAGCTTTCCACCCTATTACGTGCCAAGCAAAGTTAGTCACAGGGAAGAGGACTCAGGCAGTGAATGAAGTCTTCTCTAATTCTGTGAGCAATGAAGGCTTCATACTTATCCCTCTCCTTTGCAGCACGCTTGCTGTGCAGAAAGCACTGCTGAACTGCTAGAGCAAATTTCCTTAAAGAGCACTAACTGGCAAAGGAATTTGTTGCACAGAGCATTACAGTCCAGCCACACCTTGCAGCGGTCAGAAAGCTCTCCTTGTGTTTGGGAACTTGGCACGCGGTATACGAGAAAATTAATTACTGAAGGGGTATAGTAGCCACGTTTCCAAATTACACAGTTTAAATGTTTGGTTCATTCATCAGCATTCAAAATGTGTTTATTCTACAATATAGACATAATTGCTTACTGTGGATCTGCTCCTGCAAATGCCTTCTGAAAGATGGACACCTGCCCCAGCGCCATTGCTAGAGCTCCGGCATCCCCTGCACCCACCCAGCTGGGTGCAGTGGTGCTGATGGAGAGGCATCAGGAGACGGTCATGTTCCTTCACACTTATAACGTTGATTCCGTCTCTTCTTCAGGAAGCGTCGCCAGAAGTTGACTCACATGGCCGCAGGAATGTGTTCGCATGCCGAGGCTCCCAGTCTACGGGGAGGTGACAACCGTCACACGCTGCCGGGGAGGGAAGACAAACTGCTGCACACATTGGAGCGTCACGGCACTGCACACACACAGGACCATGGGGAAAAGACAACATACAACAGAGAATTCATACATCGTCTGTGCCAAAAAAAGAGATGACTAAAATGACTGCAGCTCCTGCTTTCCCCCTCCAAGAGGTAACATTACCAGAGGACACAGAGTGATGAAACCTCTCTGCAGGTATCTACAGAAGCATCCTAACCAGCTTTCTAGAAAAAGCAATTGCACTTTTTCCACAGAAACTTTCAGAGATGATAGCATGCGTGACCATATCCACCTCAGTGAGCCTTTAGATATACCAAATCTAACTATTTGTTGGCATAAACTGCTCATGACAACTGATCCCATAGCATAAGCACTCAGAAGCCTGCAGGCCCAGGAAGCTGATTCACAAAATACCTGCCGCAGGGGCACATATCTCAGCACTCAGCACCTTTGAGATATACTGAATCTGCACAGGGACCGCTAAGCAAGCCTGCGATCTAACCATTCCGCTTGGCTCTTCTCAAAACCCTCTTTGCTCACACAAGCTCTTGTTGTGTTTTCCACGCGACAGCCCGATGACTGTCTACAAAAACATGTAGTTATAAATGAGCGCACCAACTGGTTCTCAACATGGAGCAGAACAATCAGGCAGTGGAATGCACTGGGAAATTCCCTGTTCTGCGCCTTTTGTTCCAAGGCTCCTAATGTGTTTTCCATGAGAATTTCTTCTGCAATGGAAAAAAATAAACATCTCCCCAAATGTTAGGCAAACAGTTTATTTATTATTAGAATGAAAGGCAGAAAGGAGAGTTTAGCAGTACTTTAAACAGAGACTTATTATGTAGGCTAAATATTTTTAACATGCAGAAATGTGTTTCCACAATAGTCATATTTGATAAGAACTGCCACTTCAAGGCCTCGCAGTCAAACTCCTCTGAACTACCATTCAGATTAGCTGAATTACGATCTGGAGCAATGCTACACACATGCATGGAACTGCAGAATCATGTCTGTATGACAGGCTATGGGACTACACCAACTCTTTTCACGACCAGCCTCACTGTCCCATTGAAGATGGAGCCAAAAATAAAAGAGATGCAACACCCGCAAGCATGGTGGGCTACGTTCAGCACCCTGTCTGCCATGAGCATCTCGTGTTGCCCCTCTGTGGTCATCCAGGATGTATCTAGCCCTGGAGGAAAAACCTGAAGCAAGTCTCCAAGAACGGTCTAGCGTTAACCGTTGTCCAGCACCCTACCTTTGAAAATGACAGAAGAGTGAAATAACAAAGGAAAAAAAAAAAAAGGAGAGCTGATGAAGAAAAAAGAGTAATTATGCAGTTGAAGTAAGTGAAGAAGAAATGCAATAGACAAGAAAGAAGAAATGGGGAGAAAAGCAGGCAGAACAGAAGGATGGGTAAGTGGAAAGGAAAGGCGTGGTCAGGAGGAATTCTGCTGCTAAAGTCCTACTGTTCCATGTGTTTTTCAAAACAGCCCTCTCATAACAGATAATCCATGACATTTGTCTCTTAATCCTCTCAGCATGCCTGAGCAGCACCATGATCTATTGACTGAAATGCTGCAGCGTTGACCATAATTATAATGCCAACATCCTGCTACCTCCAGCAGCCATAGCCTACGTAACATAACATCCCCACATATGACAACATGCACGGGAGAATTACATTTCAAACAGCAATAACTATAGAAACATGCTATGGATTTACACATAGATTTCAAGCAAAAATCTTTTCTGCAAGGAGTGCATAGCTGAGGGCTACTTAACATCTTTTAGCCTTTTCTCAGTATTTCTGAAGTAGTTTTTTCCTCTGGCTATTTTCCTAAGGCACAATCTGTTTTTAGGCTATGCAAACAACAACATTTTTGCCTTTTTGTTCGAGGGAAGCAGGGCTTGTGGTGGCTGAAAGGGCAGCTGAGGTGAGCGTGACTGGACTCGTCTCTTCTGTGGTGGCATTGTGGTTTTGCTACAGGGACCAGCCAAATGAAAGAATTGTGTGTCTTAATAAATACAGCCCTGTGTAATGCTCACGGTGAACATGTGTACTGGCCTTATGAGTGAGAATAAAAGAGGTGTACACTGCCCGTAATTGATTTTCTTGTGCAGTTGTCCACACTCCCCTGTACCCCAACCACATAACCTTCTGTAGCGATCTTGTGTCTTGTAACTGTTTATCATGTGGATTCAGCAAACCTATACACAGCCGAATTCTTGTGCAAAACTTGATTTATGGTGCCCGAATTCATTTTTAATGAACCCTTTCCCAAAATATCAACAGGGTGTTTTGATTTCTGAAAGTAGTTTAACGGAGGGAGTGGGGAATAAAAGAAAGAAAAGGCCCCTCTTGCTCCTTGACTTGGGAATGCCACAAAGGTTACATTTTCCTCCAACTTTGGATATTACAGCTCTCAGCATTGGCTCTCACTAGTACACAAAAAAAGACTACCTGTACGTTTAGCACAGCTACAGCCGTAGAAAAATCTCTCCACCTTCCCAGCTGCAGGGTAGACACAGAGGTTTTAAGGGTGAAAGGATAAGAGATGTACAATTAAGGAGTCAATGGCTAATATCTCGAACTGCTGCCTTGCAGGGCGAGTAACCTGTCAAGGGCTGGAGAAGCTAGTTACTTTCCAATGCATAAGGTTACAAAAATATCACATGACATTTTAAATTAAACTTAAATAATGTAGCAGATGCTGAACAGCAGCTCTTCTCTGCTGTGTTGCAATATTAATGGTCATGCAGTCATGGATAGTACCTCAAGGTTCATTCGGGATCTTGCATGCCTGATATTAAATGGCCTTAAGAGCCTGCTTTCTCCCCAGAGAGACAAACTATAGATGAAGTCTAAAGTTAATCAGAGTTTTCCCCATCAAAACTCACTTGTCCATAGGAGAAAACAATTTTTTCTTTTGCTGGTATTTCTCATGTAAAGCATGTAGAGTATCGCTAGGCTTCTTTTCTTTTTTTCAGAAGTATTTTCACAGGTAGACAATCTCTTTATAGAGGCTAGCACTAGGACTGCTGTCCTCACCCACAAAAAGGCTCCTCACAGCAGACAGTAGTGTCCACTGGTAACTTCGAAGCCAAGGATGGAACTAAACTCATCTGAGTCACTCAGGTCCTTTCACTAACTGAAGTTTTGCTAAATCCTGGAGTGTCCTGTCTGACTGATGATGCCCCAGAGATTTATGGTGGAGGCCCCATGGTGGAGAAGGTCTGGAAGCAGCAGATATCCATGGTCCTTACTGGATAACAGCTATGAGTGTGTCCTGTCAATACACTGCAGGTCAACACCACGGACCAGCAAAGAAAAACCCCTCCATCTCTTACGACAGACTTAAATGCTGAGCTAACTAACTGCATAGTAAACTCAGCTCATGTGCAAAGGAAAGTCTGGCTTCTCTTACAACTTTACTGCAACCATATACAGGTTTGCCAACTGCCCTTTATTCAGTAAAGACCAAATTATCGTTCCCTAACTAGACAAATCAGTAGTCAGTACATGTAGATCTTCAAGCACTAGGCAAAGAAAATCAACCCAGAAGTCAGAAAAGGGCTAGAGACTATTTCTCACATCCGTAGTAGAGGTATAGCTGCAATAGAGCAAAAAATTCAACAAATGACTGGGCAATAACTATCACATGTTGGATCTAAGTGTGTCTCATTCAGAAAAAGTGCATAGTCTTTGGGCTGCAAAGCACAGAAACAAGTTCGTACTGAATTAAAATTACCTCCAATATCACTGATAATGGGGTCAAAGAAGAACAAGTTAAATTTTGCCACAGTATTTGGATGGTAAATTATTATTATTTCAAATCTCTTTAAAAGAAGAATTAGCTTGATTCTAGTAAATCCACAGACTCTCGAAACAGATGTTTTGTTAGCAGAACAAATACCCAACAGCTACTGACCAGAGTTACACCAAAGGAGATTATCAAAGGATCCATTCACAAAAAGTGGATGGTTCTCATGTATGGGAAAAATACCAGGACATCTTTTAGCCTCCTCCCTAAGACATGGCGTGTAGTCACCTGCAGGTCTTTCTGCAAAGGCAGGTATCACACAGAAAAAGCAGAAAAGCTCAGGAAAAAATGAGTCCATTGGGATAGTTTTCCCAGAACTGGCAGGTTGAGGATGCCTGAAGGAAACCTGGACTAAAGATGGGAACAATCTACAGCTTCCTTCTGTCTCAGTCCCTGTCTTATTTATTTTCCATGCTGCTTCTTACCTGATGACTTTGAATTTTTCATCTTTTTCTTTCTTTCTCTTTTTTGTTTGCTTGCTGCTTGTTTTGATAGATGCCATAACAATTCATGTACTGAGATTATGGCATCTAAAATAGAAATGGAAGTATTTTTTTAATACCTGGGCTCTTTTTTTTGATACACGGGAGTTTTGTATTTGTTTGATATGTTGGCACCTAAGCTGTTTGTTGTAAAACAAATTGCAAATGTTTAACAAATAATACAGTTTAAAATAACTTTAGCACAGAAAATATTTGTAAATAAGTTTTAGTAAAAGTAGCTTAGGTAGAAAAAAAATGCTTGAGGGTTTTGGTGGGGTTTTTTTATTGTTTAAAGCCAGTATTGCAATTGTGGATGGGTTTTGACATTGACCTCCTCTCACCTTCTGCTGTATAAAACATGAAAGCAATATTTGTTGCATAATTCCCTTTGACCTGGTGAACCAGGTGAAGGTGATAGGGATTTGTGTCATAGCTTGGCAGCGACTAAATCACTGCACCCTGTCTCTTTGTCGTCCCTTGATAAATGCTTATACCGCTAGCAGGCTAAGACTACTGTTCATCCTACCACAGCTCAGAGCAATTGCCCTGGTTTCTTGCCCCCTAAAACTACTTCTGCCTTCAAATTCATTCTTTCAACAACTTCTGTGGATCTCCATTCAAGGATAGGTGGCTGCTCACTCAGGATGAAGTGAAGGTCCAAACCTCCACTTCTGACATCAGCTGGTGCCATTTCATTCTCAAACTGAATTGAAGCACAGAGTCATTAAATGATGTGACACAAAAGCAAAATGAGCTCAAATGTTGGGCTGGTCAAGAGACTGTGAATGAAAAAAAGAAAAAAATCCTTTTAGAAAGTATTACCACCTGAACCAGTGAAAAGTTTCAATATTTCAGGTTCTTCTCCCAACACAAAAAACAAGTGTCAAAATTCAAGGGTTTCCTGAAAGACAGATATCCTACTCTTTATCAGCACAATGTAGGATTAAGAAGGAAGTTTTTATTTTGTTTCCCTTAGTTTAATTTAAATAAAAAACTTTAAAAAAAAAAAATCTGTTCCAAAAGCACTGACACACTGTTTTATCCAGACTATTGTCTCTATGGGTAAGGCTTAATTATAACATTGAGATTAAACTCCAGAGGTACCACGAAATGTGTTTTTAAGCAGAAGCCTTCATTAAAATAAGGAAGTTACAGTAGCAACACTGCCTCTTTGGTGCTTTTGAGTCAGCTTTTTGCCGAAGGCCCTATTCTAGTTTCATTCAGGAAAGCCAGAAAGTTACATGTGGAATGAGAAGTGATTGCAACACCCAGAAACCCACGTGCTGTTTACTTTCAAAGACATTTTAAAATGAAAAATGTCTGGGCTACTTTTGAAAGTGGGAGCGAGTCATTCAGATCCTGACTTTTAGATGTGTTTAATAACATATATATCTTTGAAGATCTCAGCTGTCAGGGCCTCGGAGCTTCTCTCTGATATTAGGATGCACATCTTGCTTGTGATCCTCAAACTGCTGTGAGATTGCAGAGTTGGGATACTCACACTGGGGACTGAGACAGTAGCCTTCACCCATGGTGTGCTTCATTTTTTTACAAGGAAACACATATTACTCTGGACATGGTTTCTATATTTTCATAGCACAAAAGACAAAACCTATTCCATGTTAAGAGAAAACCATTAAACAAAAAGCCCTGACACATTTGAATTGCAGACACAGTGAGATCAAATCATCTGTTCTGGTGCTACTGAGTGATTCCCAGCTTTGCCCTTCATACAGTCCTTCTCTCCTCTTTCCTCTCTGCTTTCTTATTATAAAATAGTAATAATAGCAGTCCATCACCTGTACTGACAAGAAGACCAAGATGGTTTACTTTTCTTCCCTTAGGAAGCTGCTTTCCCACGGGCTGTCCTTCTGCTGGGGTGACAGCAAAAATGAAGCGCCCAAAGATCTTTATCTCTCTGTCCCAGTTAGACCCACACAGCTCCCTGGGATGGCGTAATTAACTCTGTCCCATTAAAAAACTGCACTCTCTGCAGCAGCGCTTCGACCCTGGTACTTGATGGATCTCTCCTAGTTACTAACAGCCCTGCCCGTTCTGTTTTGAGGCACATTTTCAGTCAAGCCTGGAAAGAATGTCATCAAAATCAACCACTGCAGAAGGGTAAAATGTATTTTTTGTGCTGCTCTCTATAGTGTAGACAGTCAAAATACCAATGATACCAGTCACTTAGAGGTAGAAATTATTCAAGTCAGAGATCTGTTATGCACCAATTTACTACTTTTTAGCAAGAAGATATTTGTATTTCTCCAACTTCCTCTCTCTAATATCATTTGGGAGAGAAGGGGCAGGGGTAATACTGGGAAAAAAGATTTCTCTTAAAAGTCATTTGACCAAAAAGCTCTGACTTATCTTGATATGAAAGATAAAATATTAAAAGCCTGCCTGTGCTACAGAATTTTCTAACTACCAGGCATTTTTATACAAAAAATGGCATTGTGCGAACCTAAGTTTAAGGTAAAAACTGCAACAATTACCCTCTCTTCCACCCCCCATTTTACTAATGACTTTTTTATTATTATTATTTTGCTATTTGTAGAGGAAGCAGAGCAAAACTAAGAACTGAGAAATACGTTTGGTTTTGAACACGAAATGTAACCTGTTTATTAACAACAGGCAATCTTTCATCTTTGGGATTCGAGATCTGCACAGATTGCGGTGTCACCTCCCGGCATTCCCCACTGCGAACCTCAAGTTCATGGGAATGACCAATACTAATGATCCCTGAACTGTTTCCCACAGCCAAATGACAGCTGTGATTCTTTAGCCCCAGCTCTCCTCCTTAGAGCTGATTCAGCGGTAAATTTATGGCACTTCCTCTGAAGTGTCCCATGCTGGCTTTGGACATTTATCACCCAACCTTATCATCGGAAGATGCGTCTTCCCCATAACTCATAGTCAAGTGCCTACCTCACAAGACCATGGGTAGCAGGAAAAGGCAGGTCTGAGTGTATTCTGGGAGAAGTTCAAGGCGTTTATTTTATTATCCTTTCTTCAGTGGAGGAGGAATACTGGTAGAATTTGGTGCAAAGTGTTGAGGAACTGTGTCTAAAAGCATGGGCTTAGAGAAACATTGGGCATTTCTGAGTAATGATACAGGCAAACAAAAGAAGTGACATCTTGAACCTATTTCAGGTTTGAGACATTTATGGACTTTGAGTCCATCTCAAAACTCATGGGAAATATTTATATCCAAGTGTATCTGCTGGCATGGGACCAGCAAAGTGCTGTAGAAGTTAAACAGGAATTATTTAGAAGTCATTACCCAAATCTACTGAAGTTAATAGACAAATCCACAAGTCAATCCACATCACATTTAACATTTTCTGATATTTTCCGTATCTCAGTATTTCAAAGCAAATAACATTAACAACTTCTCTACGTTGGTCTTTCTACCTGTAAAATTGATCCTTAAAGCCAGAATATATTTCTGAATTTACAGGTTAATTTCTTACAGTGTGAAACAAGATCTGCACCCGACAAGCTGTAATGCCCCCAGCAAGAAGACTTGTAACTCCTAGCAACTCCCAGCTTGTAAAATGGAGCTCCTCCATTTAGTGATAGCTGAAAGTAATATCGGTGTGAAACCCTGACCAGAAAAGAATTCCATGAAACCCTAATTCAGATTTTCTCCTGATTGTGGGTTATTCTTGCTAAAAAGCTATGATGACGTTTGGCTAGTGCAGGTTTTTAAACTGGTTAGAGAGCAAGGCACTATGGGGAGAAACTGCTTTCCAGTTTCAGATGTGGATTTCAAACCCTTTCTCTTTCCTCCCTGATCTCAGCTCTTCCAGGCAGTATTTTATTTTTAAATGAGGGCAAAACCCAGTGTCTTTAACTTCATAACTTCTTGTTCAGAAACTCTAGCAGTGTGTGATAGTCTGGTTAAGAACTGTTTATCCTGCAGCCATGCCAGCAAAGCAATGCACCCTTGATCTTTCCATATGAGCTGTTACATAGAGAGCAAGTTTCACAGCAGGTTCCATGGCACAAAAGACATCACGATGCAGAAATAATGCTCCAAACAGCCAGACGCATTCTCACTTCTACAAATGTCTGAGCAAACATCCGCATCTGGTATTCTGATTTTTTGTTGTTGTTGTTTTTTTAAAGAAAGTAAAATTGGGATGATGAGCTTTTGTACTTTTCCATTTCGAAGTGCCTCCTCCAGCTCAAACAAAGGTGTTCCTGCTTTGGATCTAGCTGAAATTCAGTCACCAGATCAGGAGGGCATGTTCAGCACCTTCTGCACAGAGTAGACCTGAAATGCAAGGGGTATTTTTTCCTCACAGTAGATATATATGAAGATGAGATTTTCAAAACAAGGTTATCAAAAAATGAGCATGTTTTTCAAAGTTCTGTGGGCTACATATTTAAACACCATTTTAAATTGCACCGAGGGAAACATTTTTCATCCGTTTTCAAATATTACAAAAATTCTCATTCAAAGTGTTGTTATTCCATCTGGGTAGTCAAAATTAAAGAAGTAAATCCCGAGCAAACAAATCAGACTTTTGCACCTCACTCTGCAAAGACAAATATTAAAATTGCAAACAGTAGATAAATAGAAACATTCTAAAATGCAAATTAATTGTTACCAGCGATATAAGGCCAAACCAGTAAAGTGCTCTCATTAAGAAGCTTTATGGAGGCCATAGATTTAATTATCGGGGGCAGTTGTACAACTCGTTCTGACCTACTCGCAGCATTTTTGGTTCGCACAGATGGGCCATAGTGCTGTCTCTTTCCTCATTTTCTCTGTTCCCCAGAACAGGCAAATTACTGAAATCTGTAAGTATTCTGCTCAGCAAAGCTCTCACCCTTGCTTGTCAGTCTTGGATGCAGCATGCTTTCTGCTGGCAGTGGAGGTGGAGACAATTTTCAAGACTGTGAAAATCTTGTAAGTTTCATTCCTTAATAATTATTATTCTGCAGTTGGCGAAGATAAATGCAGCCTGCTCTCCCTGCTCATTTTCTGCTAACAACAGTAAGTGTCCTACATACTTCAACCACGCGCTATGGACACGCCGGGTGGAGGACAAAGACAAAGCTTACACAGCTGGCTTAATAAATAAGAGGTTGCAAAAGTTTCAATAAGTATATGGAGTCTGTATAACTCTTTTCTATTCATTCACCGTGAAATAATTAAATTTGGGGTCTGCTGTAGGACATATGCGATGCTTGGTCATGTTTGTTTTACAGGAAGGCAAGACTTGTGAGAGGCTTGGGCTTCTCTTTCTCCCCTGAGAGAAAAAAAATAACACTGTTGAGAGCACATCGCTGAAATGTTCATGAAGTAAGGCCCTGGAAATTTCTTCTATATACTTGTACAATATCTTGATAGAAAAAAATTAATCTCGTTTATTGGAATGTGATAACTGCTGGATGGACTTCAATAATAAAGGATGTCATCTGTGCTTCCACCCAGGAGTTCCTGCTCCTATCATGCTGGTTATTCCTTTGAGTAATCAGCTTTCTGTAACCTGCATTTCTGTTCTGTCACGAAGTAAATGCATTAAAAGATTACATTGCCATTCAATCCTCGCAACACTTGCCTTACAAATCTTGGACCACCGTCAGCAAAAGTTCTCCCTTCTATGTCTCTGGGGAAAAAAGACAAAAAAAAAAAAAAAAAAGAAAAGAAAAAAAAAAAAAACCAGAAAAAAAACAAACCCAGGGCAAGAAAAAAAAAACAAAACCCGGAAAAAAAGCAATCCTAGGTCTTTTGTCATTTCCAGGACTGTCTTGGAGCAAAAATATTGGATGACCAATCCATACCTGCACAGTGAAGATTTCTGCCTTCAGTTCCTTCTCTTCTTGATGATAGCCAAGACAGGGAAAAGCACAGCTTTCCTCTGCAACACTATGTAACTGAATAAAGTAATGTCTGACTTGATTATTTCTCATGTATTAAAAAAGGATATCTCTAAATGAGTGCCTGAAAATACACTGTCAGCTAATGAATACCTAGGACTCTTCAGATCTTAACTTTTTTTTTTTTTTTTTTTTAATGTTGTTTAAGAGGACCAGTCTCACGTTTGCCCTGACACCTTCCTTCAGTTTGTCTGATCCGTTCCCTAAGAAGAAGTTAAACGAAAGAGCTTCTGCCTGGACCCACAGCTTCTGACCTGTGCTTCACAAAAAGTCAGGGCATCCTTTAAGGTAACAGTTTTCCCACAGAACCCAGTTGTGAACATGAGACTTGCTTCGAACATACTTAACTTTTAAAAACAATTTTCTTGACATTGATGTATCCGTGTACTTAAGCTACAGTTAGGATCACAGTGAGAATATTTCCTTATTTCCCAGCACTAATGTTCAATTTCTCTTTGAGGCATCATAACTGCATTTTACTTTCACTGATCCTTGGTGCCAGCCAGCCCTAACTTGCCCAAGTTTCACACAGTGTGGCTGCATTCACTGTGCTAATCTTATGTTACATACATTTTTTTGTCACTCCATGTGTTTCTAATTGGTTTCCCAAGCACCCGCAGCATTACAGCTGCTCTATTTGGCAGCTGCAAGTGCCCACAAACCCCTGTGTCTTCCTCTTCTACACTGTTTTAGGTATTCTCTTTTGGCATTAAAGTGAAAACAGTGGTAATCAGATGTAAAGTATTAAAAAAAAAAAAAAAAAAAAAAAAAGGAAAAATGGAATATGGAAATGTTGTGGCTTTGATGTTGCAAGGGGAGAAAGGTTTCTCGCTGCGTTACACCCGCTGCCCCACCCCAGCCAATGGAAACTGGATTTCTCTGTCTAATCCAGGGCTATTATAAGAAATTACAAGCAAAATAACCGCAGCCAGGGGATGAATGACCAAGAGTGCACAAGCTGCAGTCGGTGGTGAACCACGCAGAGGGGAAGGCAGGGCTGACCACAGCAGCCCTGGCCAGAGACGCTTCACACCCAGCTGCCAGCCTGGGCTTCGGCGGCTGAGCTGTCCCCCCAAGCCCTCCTCTGCCTGCTCTGCCTGGAAAGCGGCATACTGGAGGTTATTACAGTGAAAAATGTAAATGTTCTGTAAAGCACTTAATTTCTTGCAGAAAAGGCGAAAAAGATCACTTTTAAAGCCCTTTTATGACTAGCAGGAGGATAAGCACAGCAAGGTGCCTACAAACAAGCCCCAGTGAAAAGCAGCGTGGAAACCCATTGGGAAAGGAGTGTGTTATCTTTACACGCAGAGCAGGTGGGTCTGTACTTTGGCATCTCCGATCCCAGCTGAGAAAGACATGCGGCAAGTGAAAGGACGGTGATCATTTTAACTGTCACGCAAGAACAAAGAGCGGATTGCAAGCCCAGCACTGCCCAAACCTATGGTTCAAGGAGTTCTAGGTGTTTTACAACCCACGCCCAAACCCCTGAGTTGTCCTGAGCGCAGCTGTCCTAAGGTGAGCCAGACTGTGAGCTCCAGTCCAGATCCAGGCTAGGACGTCCTGCGCAGAGCAGTTAAACTGTGGTGTTTCTGCATTTGTCACCGCAGTATAATTTACTGGACTAAACACTCTATTAGGCCTGTAACGTGCGTTTGTCACAGCAAGTGATTCACTACTTGTGTATAGAAAGGGACTGAAGAAAATAATGAGTGAGTCCCAATCCCTTATTCATTTTTTGTGGAAGATCCTGGTGGAATAAACTAAAAATAGTCATGCAGGACAGCAAAATTTTTGCTTAATAAGACAAGGGTGCCCAATCCACACATGTAATCCTTGTAATGTTTCTGCTGAATCGAGCTTTATATGGGGGTAGAAAAGAACTCCTACAAAATATCCTGTTGCATTCATTATAAGTTTCCCATTTGACAGCTTAATTAAGAAAAGAAGAGTTAGTGTAGGGCTTGCAGAATTCATGATGAATCACACATATTCGTACAGATTTCATTTTCATGTTTCAATTATACACATTCCTAACTGATGAACAGCAACATAGCATTTTCTGTTTAATAAATGTGATATCTGTTGGAATTGATAACATTAGTTCAGTAATTACTGAGCCATTATTGTCAGGCATCAGGAAAAAAAAAAATAAAAATGGAATGATGCCCTAGTTATTAAAGTTTAGTATCAGCATTAAAAAAAAAAAAAAAAAAAAATGGGGGGGTTTTACCTACAGGCACAATACTTCGCAGAGTCAATGACAGAAGGTGCCTATGGATCCAATTAGGAGACAAGGGAGAGGGGAACAATAGCTTCATGACTGGAGAACCAGACTGAGGGCTGGGAGATCTGTGTTTGATTTTTGTGTCTGTCACAGACTTCCTGTGCGGCTTTGGTCAAGTTATTTCATCTCTTTAAGTCTCGGCTCCCTATCTGTGATAACATAATATGCGATAATACAATATCCTCTTCTGCCGTACTTTTCTCTATCCTTTTCAATTGCAGGAGTTTAACTGTTGGGACTGTCTTCTTCTCTGATACAACAGCCCTCTGATTTTATGGGGAAGCACCAAATATGCTACCTAATACAAATAATTGTAAATCTGATTGTCTTTTAATTCATAGGGAAAAAGAAGGGGGGAAAAGGGGGGGGGAAAGCCTCTTCTAGATAGACACTCAGAGCAATAACCTTGAGAGAAACAGGCAAATACCAACTCAAACACATTTTCTAAACCAGTGTTTTTGACACACCATTTTGTATCCAAATTTTATAAGGAGAATTTTCTTTTTCTTTTTGCCAAATATGGTAAGAAGAAATCAAAGATAAGAATGGAGAACTCCTTCCCTAACAGAGCTGACAGCAGAGAGCTATGGATAACAGTTTAGTCAAAAATTCAGCCAAATCCTTTGATTTTGTTCCCAAAGCAGGGCTACTTACTCAGCTACAGGAAATAGAAATCTGCAAGAGGTGGTCAAGTGTGGAGATACCAGGGGTCTCTGTCTGATGGGTTTTTTTTCCCTTTTGCAATAACAGCAGCTTGAAATCAAGTTCAGATGTTTATTTCTTTGGTGACCTATCCAAAGTCTCTTACACTGCCATAACTGCAACCGCTTACACATAAAACAGGTTTCTGCTATAATTACCTTTGTATTCACAATTATCTTTAACAAGATTACTGATCAAGAGCCTCGCCTGCGAGAACAGCTGGAAATAGCTTCTCATTCAACCTTCTAAGGAACAGCGTCTGCTTTATTTTACCTCCCCATCACCAGAGACTGATAATGCACAAAACACCTGACTCCTATTTCCCAAAACATTTTTTAGAAATGCACATTACCCTCCGACTTGATAGAAGCTTCTGTTTCATCAAGTAAAGCACAAGGAGAATGAGTGTATGGAGCAGCTCTAAGTGGGCATTTTTCACATCCCATCAGGAATATTGAAAAAAATGCATGGTTTGACATTTGAATGTACAAAAAATTACTAAGAAAGGGATGAAGAAGGTAACCTCTCCCCGCAACCTATATGTTTATGTCATTTTATGAAATCTTCATACTAAACATGGAAACCAATGTCATCACAAAGTAAAGAATTATTGTCTTAGCATTGCATGCAAGTATTTTGGCAGAGACAACAGATAAGCGTCAACACAGAAGCTGAGTGACCTCCACCTGGTGTGTGAGGTCGTGGTGTTCAAAGCAGTGCTGTGATGCATGTCCACTGCTAGAGCTGTTCTCCAATTTATCATCTCACATTTGATTGTTACTAGAAATGACTGCAACAGTTCCAACTGAATGTTTTTGTTTTTCTTTTTCCCAGTGGAAAATGCTGATTTGTCAAAATGTAGCTGCTCCATGAGAACAGAATTATTTTAATGAAGTTCTGGTTGAAGCCAAGGAAACTGGCAGCTGTGCCAGTTTCGAATATCTCTTGCTCAGACAGGTTTCTAAAATTATCCCATGTGACTTGCTGCCTGTTCACCTGATGTACTGTTAAGGACACCAAGATCCCCTAAGTCCCTGGCTCTCAGCCACGGTCTGGCCTGGCCTGGAAACAAGGATGCTCAAGGTGCCACCTCTGGAGTGTGCCAAGTCTTGGGAAAGTTCAGGAAGAAATGTTTTGAAATTATTTAACAAAATATTCTTTCAATTTTTGTTAAACAGAGCTGTGAATTTATTCAGGAAGACATTTTGAAAGTCATTTTTTCACTTGAGTGTGTTTTTTGGGAGGTTTTTTTGTTTTTTGAATTTTTCCACGGAGTGGCTGAAGCCCAGAACAGTGTATTTCTTTGCTTTGTGATTAACTCTGCAAAGCCATCTGACTGATCAAAAAGAAATACAACAGTTCTGGTGGGTTTTGTCTCAACCAAGGTGGGTCTGTGGAAGAATCGACCTGTGGAGGTGCCTTTGTCTTTCCACAGTTGTGGAAGGACCTGCAGGATTAACTGCGGCTAGACATGGATACATCTTCAAGACAGCTACAATTCAGCAAGATAAATCCTATTCCTAAATATTAAAAAACCCTCAGAAATTAGAAGGCACACTACCTACCATAGCTGGATGAAATAGTATTTTGTTTATCTGTCTTTGGTTGTCCAGGTTTGTGCGTTGTACAAAAAAAAAAAAAAAAAAAGAGGTTTGAACAACAAAAAAAAGAGAGCTTGTGTTCTGAGTTTAGTTTTATTCATAGTATCTGAAGCTAATCCTTCATTTTCTTGGCTGTTCAGAGATACCAAAATGGTGTCTTTCATCTACTTTCCAAGGGCCATCTAGGCATAGCTGCTTTCTTTATGAAATGTCAATTTAGGATTGCCTCTTTACCTTCTTCTTGCTTTTATTGTCCCATCATTATCCTGAGGCTCTTTATAACATTTTCCCCCTATTCCTATTGCAGCCAGTTACCCTGCAATTTTCCTGTCTCCGTCCAGGACAAGTGATGAAGCTGGGGCAAACTTAGGGTTCACAGGCTTCTGCTTTGAGCTGTGCCGGGTTTACTCACTTTTCCCTTCCAGATGTGGATTACTACACAAGCTGGCAAACACGCTTTCCCATGGGTCACCTCATCTCTGCCAAGATTAGATCTTCCCAGTTTTGGCTATTGCCTTCCAGCTTCTGCTTATTTTGGTGCCGGTCAGTGGCTGCCAGAGGTTTGAGATTCCTCATCATTGTCATGTCCCTTTCAATGACGTCCAGAGCACTTCACCTCCGGGAAGTACCTGTGTGGTCTCTCTCCCCTCTTCCAAATGACGTGCTGTAGTCTACCGGAGAAAAGATCCCGGATTTCCACGTTCATTCTGACAGTTCTGTTTTACAAGATATATATATGTCACAAGATAATTTGTTTCTAGACTTAGGTGGTCTGCAGGCCTTTAGCTGTCTGAAATGATTGCAAACCCAAGATTTTTTTCCTTTATATGCAATTCAGGTTCCAGCTCCCTTAGCCTCACCTGGCAGGCCTGGTTTTTTGGGGCACAGGAAAGTCCTCTTCAGCTCTTCTTTCAAATGTGAGACAAGGATTATCTGTCAAGATAAAACCACTGCACTAATCAGTTTACAGAGGTGTAAATTGTGTGTCAGAACACAATGCCAGCAAGGCAATTTTGTTTAACAACAATCCTAACAGCAAGGGTCCCTGGGGTGGAAATAAGTAATCAAGCAACAAAACGGGGCTGAAACTTTGAGAAAGCAAGGAGCCATCTCTTTCCAATACATCCGCAGTATAATGAGACCTTGCACAGAGCCCTGGGAAAGGAACCAGGCTTTTCTTTCCGTGATCCAGAAACCAGCACTTACGCAACTGATCTGTATTCATATGAGCAAACTTATTCCTTAACATGAGAAAAGAAGGACTAGAGGACCAGGGCTTTACCCAAGTTTCTCAAACACAGACAGCACTAACTTAGTTGTCCTCAAATTCAACATTTTTGGGGGGAATCATGTTGAGATTAAAAGAAAATAGAATGAAAACCAAACCAAACACTCTGGGTAATCCCATCCTCAAAGTAACCAAGTTACACAGCATTTCTTCCAGTCGTTCTTAATTAAACCATCTCAGGCATTTTAGAGATAGCAGAATCAAGCCATTCCAGTTTTATTGTCTTAGTACTGAAATTAATTGTGTGCCTATGCCCATATTGGGGTATGACCATAAATCCAAAGTATGAGGAATGTTGAGAGCATCTCCTTTCCCCTCACCAGCTACTGCATGGATAAATCAAAATTTATTGAATAAAAGCTGTTCTCCTTCCCTACAAATTTTGCCTCACTTCTGTCCTTAAACCATCACAGGTCCCATCACACTATTACAATCAGTCAGCACACTGAAATGAGATGATTGAAAGGCAACTCTCAGCAGAACTGGAACAGCCCCTTCATTTTTTATGTCTTACTTTCATGTGTGTGAGACAGGGAGAGAAAGCAAGAGAGAGACTATTGAACTTTAAACTTCCTGATAAGCTGTATTGTGGGAAAGTGCCGTTTTTAGGTTTACATGAAGGAGCTACCTCTGAGAATGGCCTTTTAGCCTGTGAAAAAACTAGAAACATCCCAGGAAGTCTCCGAAACATTGTAGCACTGTGAGAATTTGTATAAAAATAAACATTGGATTATTTCGGTCCTACTCCCTTGAGAAAATGAGACTGAATTACTCAGAACTACTAGCGTAATCTTGACAGAGGAAGGGAAATTAGCAACTGATGCCAGGGCTTTTTGTTTTGTTTGGGGTTTTTTCCCCTTCTTTTTAGTGTAAAGTAATACTTGAAAGAGTATTACTCTTCCAAAGGCAGGTTAAGCCTGTGATTGAAATGGGCTCAGAGCTGAGACCAAGCCCTGGAGGAGAGCAAGCCAAGCCAGAAGGAGCCCTTTTAAAAGGTGTAAACTGGAATTCACAGAAACATGAGAGCTTGGAAAGCATCCACTGACAGACACAGTCCAAAAGCAGACAAATCCTGGTCTCTAGAGTTCAGGAGATTTTTTAAAGCTTTTTGTCAAGCATTTTTCTCAGGAGAAATTAAGATGTGAAAGGCAGAAGGAGTCAAGCAGGGTCCCATGTCACTGAAAAAGCTGTTTCTAAGCCTGGTCAGGAAAGTCCTTCATTTCATGGAAAAATTATTCTGATTACTCTGTCTTCCCATCAGGAAAGGTTGAGAATCCCACATGGTAATAAACCCATGATTTCTTCAGCATTGGTCCTAGGACTAGTAAAGGATGGTAAGAAAGAACACAAGATGTTGCAATTTCAATAACTACTGCTAAGTGATTGCTATAAACCAAGAAAAAGCTACATAAAGTAATGAGTAGGAAGTCTAATGTAGGGTTATCTGAAGCCGTCATACTGAAAACACATGTGTAAGAAAAGAAATAGAATGAAGGCGTCTCCTCTGCAGGGATGTCTCCACAGCTATGAACTGCTCCACGGTACGGAGCAAGGTTGGGCGGCTGTTTGATGGAGAATGCACTGTGCCCTAAGAGGGTTCATAAGCACTCAGAGGAGAGGGCAAACTTGCATTGTACCCAATCCAGAGCAACGGTTAAAAGCGGGGGCTTTAATAATGGTCTAACAAATGAGATCGGAGCTTCAGACTTAAGCACACTGTCTCTCTCCATGCCTTGCATGGCACCAAGGTTAGAAAACAAGAGAAGGTATTATGCTTGCTGTCTTGTCTGACTCTGGATTCAAGCCTAAAAAAGAGTTAAAAATCATGAGTTTGTTTAATCTGAGCTGGAAAGTTAGGTTTTGTAGCTGGATGTGTAACAAACTCATATTTCCCTGGGTTGAAACACAGATGGGAACCCCCAGCAAGCATTGTCAAAGGACTACAGAAGTCGTCACTGCTACCCACATCCCTTCCTTCAAATATCATTCCAGGCAATTCAGGACTAGCAGCAGACAGGACCTGGTCCTTTGGCTGTCAGCTTGGCCAACAAAGGAAGACAAAGGTGAGGATTACAAACACAAATAAAAAGAAAGCAAAGTTGTTTCTAGACACAGGGAGAAAATCAATACTTCCAGAAACACGGGGGGGAAAAAAAAAAAAAAAAAAAAAAAAAAAAAAAAAAAAAAAAGGGGGGGGAAGTAAAAAGTACATTTTTAGCTTCTCAGCCCAATCAAGTTAATAAAAACCTCCAAAAAATCGCTATACAACTGTATGATATCTACAGCAAAAATTCAATATCTACTGCCATTAACAACATCATTAATAACAAATGTCTGTTTAATTACTCTTGCTAAGATTATAAAGGCCATTATTCTTGTAACTTGAGAAATTCATTAGCTGGAAAGTCTGTTTAATGCCAAATGCACCCCCCTTAAAGGCACAGGGCTTAATACTTGAAGGTATTTCTGACATTCAGGCATTTATGTTGCTTGAAGAAGCACTACCCAGCTGGGCTGAAGTTCATGCTGTGACGATAAGCAAGTGCTGTTATATTTCAGAAACTCAGATGAAGCTACAGGATGTTTGCTAGCACTGTCTTTCCTCCAGAAGAGTTGAAAATACACAGGGACAGAGTAGGGTCCTCAGTAGTACCTAAATCACTCAGGACGCTTCATCTGTATGAAGTAAAAATAAATCCTGCTGGAAGATGGGCTTTGGTAGTTATATCCCCTAGCAAGTTTTGAAAATGCTGCCCCATAATGTAGTCTATTTAAATTAGCTTTCTCTCATCGTGTGCATTTGAAAAGGGTCTTGCACGGCCACCATAAACCCTAACTCTGTGGATTATGCAACGTGCACCTTCCGTAACCAAATCCTTGTGACACCTTATGCTCATGTTTGCCTTGCTGTTGAAGAGAGGAAAATGTAGCAGATGCGGCGGTGCCTGTTAACGCAGCAGTTTGGCTGAGAGCCATTTTTTAATGGTACTAAACTCCTAACGCACATTCCATCTCCAGAACTGAATGCGGTTGCACAAGCAGGTACAAACAGAGCAATTACCTCCTTCTAAAGCATGAAAGGCTCTACTCCTCCTCGACCGGAGTCCAGGGCAGGCAGAGGAACTGGTCTGTGGCACAGACTGACACGGAAAGGTAAACACGTTTTGCACCTCAGGGCTCTATGAATGGTGCAGAAAGGCTATAGAGGAAAATCATTGCAAATTATTATAGCAAATAGGGATGCGTTTAGTGAGGTGATTCGCTCTGAGACGTAAGGGGTTGCATGCAGGAGTAGCACCCCAGTTCATGTGCCCATCCAGCTGGCTAACCTCCGCATCACGCACGCCTTGCAATCACAGCACGGTGAGGGAGATGTACCGAGACAGGGCTCAGAAATGGACCTTCCAGAAAAGGTACCCAAATCATAGGCATCTCAAAAAATGCAATGAAGGAAGGCTCATGCCATGCTTAGCCTCTTGGTGCACAGTTTCCATAACCATCTGCGATGAAGGAAGGCTCATGCCATGTTTAGCCTCTTGGTGCACAGTTTCCATAACCATCAGGCTATGCTCTGATGTCTGTGCGATATCTTGTGCATTTTACAAGAGCCAAATTAACTGTCCAGTATAACACATTTTTAATACCGGGTTGAGGGGCTTTAGAAAATTCTAAAGGTGCAAAATTTGCCTTTCTAACAAGGCTAGTGACTTTTCCTCTTTCCCCTGTTTCCTCAGAAACTGACAACAATCCTGGCTGCTGTGAAGAGTTGAATGGTTACTTGATGCAATACCAAGACAGAAAATTGAGAGCAAGTGGTCACTTTCTGAAAATGCTGTACATATCTCAGATCTTAAGAAGATTCCAGAGCGACCAGCTGTGCTTCTTGGATACTTTCATTCAAGTTTTCTGCTTCTGGCAGAGTCATCTCCCAAAAACAGAAGTCCGGCCTTTTTATGATGTTGTTGTTGTTTAACCTTGAAACCTTTCTCTCATGTTGGGGTCACCCCTAAGCCACGTCTATTTGAAGGTGATTCCATTTTTCTCATCATGCTGCCTCAGGAACTCAACTATAGTGGAATATAACCAGTTTTCCCTAAAAATAAAAGTTTGCACTAATAATACACCATTGATTGGCACATTGAGCTCAGGAATAGTCCTACCATGTGACACAGTGGACTCTTTTACACAGTGAAAGAAGCAGAATGACTTGAAATTATGAGGAAGTAGAGGTCAGGGGACCTGAGCAGTAAATCTGAAAATTTTTAAGTTTGGCTCCTAAATACAAATCTATTTGCCCTGCCCTACTTACAGATGTTCAAAAGCCTTGACTCTTACACTCACTCTCCAGCAACATATAAAAGCGTCTCCTTCGTGTTGGGCACCAATATATGAATGTCTACCGCAAAGTCACAAACATCTGGTAAAAGAGCTTTTTATAAGCACTTCTGCCCTGTTTCTAGGTCATGCAAGAAGGTACACTAATTCAGTGTCAAGAATAGTGGTATTTTGGGCCAGTAATTATGTTAATACAGATAATGATATGTACTTGTATTACAGAAGCTTTTTCAGAGTTAATTTTACAGTCAAGCTATTGCTTCGCTCTGTTTAGCTTTGTGTTTGGATAGTGAACGAATTAAAACAACCGTAATTTTGGTCAGTCAGGAGTGCTGCCTTACAGAAGTCAGAAGTTGTTTGTGGACAGAGGGCATTACCCATTTTCCTTCCTGCTCAGTTTTCTACCGCCTTGCTTCACTTTGTGAGCCTTAACAGTTGGTTTTGGAATGCTGTACCCGCCCAGTTCTACCTTGTTTATCTGAGAAACGTTACACCAGAAGCAAGAATTAGACTTGCCAAAGAGCAATGCAGGAAACAATATCGCTATAGGTTAACTGCAGTGAGCAATGACTTTCCAAAATACAAGCCTTGAAGTGTCTATCACAGACCAGAGCTGCAAGGGATGCTGGCATCGTGCTTAGGCCCAGGTGAATAGGCAAAAGCATATACCCCAATTTATTTAAAAATGCACATACTGTGCATAGTGCTTGTGTTTTAATAAGTGAGGAACTAGATATAGCAGTGCTCCCGAGCAATCAATCAGCCCTTATATACAAAATGGGAAAGTCGGGTTGCCTAGGCATCCATTTTACTTTTTAGAGCTTAAACCCAAATATGATTAGTAAATACAAAATATAACTGCATTTTTGTTAACATTCTCAGACAACTAACAGCTTGAAATATGTGTAAGCATAACATACAGCAGATAAAGATAGAAATAAAAAAGTATTATATGTGTATATTATTGCCACATCCTTTTCTCAGGAGCAGTATGATTACTGTACGTATCCAGCTATCATACACTCTGGGTTAAATTAAACCATGGTACAAACACAACCAGTTTAAATGATATTACCCCAGGGGCCAATTTGGCCCATCACATGCTAATTACATCCCTGAAAATTAATACCTTTTTTTTTTTTTAAAAAAAAAAAAAAAAAAAAAAGGTAAATAGACTTTTCTATAATTATTTATATGGAAAACAGGTTTTGTTTGTTTTTTCAAGAAAATTACATATTTGCAGCGTTCCTGGACTTTTTATGCTGTTACAAGTTACATCTGGTTTTCTCCACTGGCGTTGTCCAAGCCAGTTTTAAAGGTAAAGTTAATACAGAGCAAGCCAAGGATCTGACTGAATTCTATAAGCCAAGAAACAGCCAAACCACAAAGAATATTTAGGCACGAGGCTTCTGCCCGCAGCCCAGCGCTGCAATCCCCAGGAATGCACTGCCATTGCTCTACAACCTTGAAAAGCTCAGAGACAGCTGCCGGTTCCTGGCTGCAGCCTCCGCTGCTGAAGCTTTTTTTTTTTTTTTCCAGCTTGGTTTCTTTTCATCCCTATCCGCGCCAGCCCCAAGCCACGCACCCCGGGGTAGGATTTCGGCAGCTCCCCCATTCCCCTTCACCCTGGAGCGAAGTTCATCAACACCCAACAGGGGTAGGCAGGAGGGTGGACAAATTTCCCAAGGCTCTGCAAATACACACTCTTCCTTTCTTGCAAAAATAACTCGGGTCCACAAGCGCCTCTTCTTGCAAAACCAAATACCTGCCCCGGCAGCGTGGCTCAGTTTTTTTGGTGTTTTTTGTCTGCTTGTTTGTTTGTTATTAAATGCAAGAGTGAGCTGTCTATTTCCACTTCCTATAAGCTAGGCTGGCAGGAGGGGGTCATCTGGTTATGAAGTGCCTAGCCATACCTCTGGTTCACCTCTTTATCATATGCTTTCTGCTCTCCCCCTTCTTTGCTGTGCAATTTCATTGCCTCCATCATAACTCAAGGCTTACAACAGAATCTGAGCTTGCTAAGCAAAATTCTGGCCCCAAAAATGAGTTTTGCACCTGATTTCAGCGAGAGTAAAGAAAGTATAGATATATATGCCTTGCAAGATGACATAATATTACCTATATAAATCTTAATATCACCTCTGTGTTTATTTGTAGTGATATGACACGAAAACCACCAGTATCATCATTGCTGCAGGGCAGCATTCATATGTAAAACTGTACTTTACCTTGTGATGAGAATCCCTGGCTAAGGGCAATTGAATATTCAGCATGAAAAATGGCCATGTAACTGAAGGAAAGACTTCTGCCTCTCATTCCTGCAGCTGTAGTGTTTGAACAGATGTGTTTCCTGCATCTTCTCTTCAAAAGGCAGATCACATGAAAGTAAAGCTAAAAGGACCAAAGAAATGTTTTATTGGGAAAAAGTCCACACCAAAGTAGCAATAAGAAACAATTTATTGAATAAATGGGCTGATGGTTCCCAGTATCAATCACTTATTCTGGTTACTTTTTTATGTGCATATGTACACAGGTCTTAGTATTTTCCCAGGCCTTATGAGCATCCATAGATACAATGTGGTATTCCATTCTGTCATCCTGCGAAGGTTCAAACTTCCCACCGAAATACAACCCCTTTTTCCTTTCCCTCCCTGTTTTGTCCTCTATTTCCTTCCCCAGTCTCTAGAAAATGAAGCTTCCCTATCTTTCCAGAGTTGTTACAAAACTGAGAGTCTCGCGCGGTCAACTCAGATGGAAGGAGCTGGTGGTCACCCACCATGCCCCGACCCATCCGGACACCACGTGTCGCTCAGGAGCTTTTTCATCCTTCCTGTGTGTCTGCTCTCACTTCGCTCTTCCCCAGGAGCTCTTCCCTTCCTCTCCCCGTTGCTTTCTCAGTACTTCGGCAGATGTTTCCGAGTCCCTCCTCGAGTGCTTCCACCAAAAGGGGAGAGGTAGCCCCTTACCATGGCTCTTGTGCAATAGGCTGCTTCCAAATACTGTCACCAACTGCAATTATTTCTATTAACATTTTAATAGATTTTCTGTCTCTGACATGTTCTACTTACCTAAAAGAAAAATTGCAGGGCTAGGACTGTTTTTTTTTTGGTTTTGTTTTTTTTTTTTTTAATGAATTGCCAATCAGGATTACAGGGCAAAAGTAACAATTGCAGAATCCTACAACTCACATCTGTTTTTTATCACTTTTTCTCTCACTCACTCTTCTGCTTTATGCTAGTAGCCTACTTGGTGGCTATCAATTCTGTTTAATTTGCAAAGAAAAGCCATGTTCTTTGATTCTCCTTTGTAATTTTAAAAAATTGCAAACTAGTTATTCATAAACAGGACCATCCTTCATTTGAGAAAGGAAGAACCAAAAGATTTGGCCTTAAAGTGGCAGCTCCCTGTTTTGTTAAGACAGATGTGTACTATTCACTAGGAAAAAACAATAGCAAATCCGAAGGCCATGCTCTCTAAACATCATTTTTCATGCCATTTGGAGAAATAACTGGTGCAATAGAGATGAAGTGAAAACAACTCAAATTTTAGGTGCATATTAGAAATATATGTCCCTTTTTTAACATCTTAGTATTTCCATGTTCCAAATAGCTAGCTTACATTTCAATAATCTTCTTTAAACTAGTTTTTCTTAACCTTTTTAAAGATTATTTAAAATAGTATCAATAATTTAAAGTTAGGCCTAAATTTATATGAAACACCTTCTGTGCCTCTTGCATTCCAGTCCTTTTTTTTTTTTTTTAATTAAGGAGATTCTAGCAGTCATGTCTGACTGCTGTGGCATCTCTGCAAATCCTTTCTTCAGCTATGCTACACTGAGGTTCATTTGTGTCATTCAAATCTTTGCTCTTTAAATATCCGCTTATAAATTTATTATGGCAATACATTCATATCTTTAAGTTTAATCTGAAACTTCGATAACAAGCAGGAGATGGAATAAATGAGTAGAAAGGAGACCAGATAAAAATTAAAATACTGTTCTGTCATTGCCGATATAAACTATTAGGGACAATGACAGGATGGTATTTTAATTTTGTCCTGTTCTCCCTCGCTTCCCCCACACAACTTCACTCTTCCATCTTCAGCTTGTTACCGAAGCTCCTGATTAAGCCCGGGAGTAGGGTACCCTACACAACACGCTCAGGAGATCTCAAAAGGGGGAAGGACCAGCAGAAAGGACCTTTTCTTTCATTGATTAGATACCCAAGTGATCCTTGCAGGAAAACACCTTTTATTGTCTAAATAATTATAAAAACCAGGCAACATTTAACCCCGTCTCTCCACCTGCCCATGATTTACAGTGATAGTATGTGGTCAACTGCTTTTTCCACAATTCACATTATGATGCTAATGCAAAATCTATTCGCAGGCCTCTTTCCAACCCTCTCTAAAGCAAACAGTTCAGAAGTGCTTTCACTGTGTAACTAGGAATCCGAATGTTGTTGGATTTTTTAACATTCAAGTATGACCGTTTTCTCTTTCCTTCAGTTAAGGGAGAAGAAAACAAGTCTTTTTTCAGTTTTCTTATTTGTTGAGTATCCAGGTAACAAACTACTTAAAATCAAGCAAACAAAACTTGATAATTGGCCCCCATCCCCATCTGAGCCGCAGAAGGATGTAACCATGACAACGTGTGGTTTAGAGCAGACCATTTCGTGTACCTTTCAGGATTTAAGCTTGTGGGAATCTATCCATTCCTAAGTAGAATTATCACTCCGGGAGCAGTTTGTTCTTTATTTTAAAGGGTGGTTGAAGCTGGGGCCAGAAATATTTCTTGACAATGCATTTCAGGGAGGGGGGAGAGGAAGAAAAAGTGAAGGTAGTACGGATACACACACAAAAAGGAAAACAAAACCAGCAAAAAACCCCCCAAAGTTCCTCTGTGCCAAGGAACAAACAGGAACGGACACTGCAAAAGACAATAATTAAGGATGAGTCAAGCACAGCAGGTTGTCTGAAAGCTCTCCTGAAAATGTGTTTTCCAATGAGCTAAGAAGCCTGAAACAAAGTTAGTCATCTCTCAGCCTTAAGGTCCAGCGTCTCTTTTCTTGCTGTAGGTAACTCTTGTTGTAAATGTATGTGTATATGCTATTAAAGAAGTATGCCTATGGAAAGAAGTTGGGGAGCAAAAAAAAAGAAAAATAACCCATGCCACACCCAGGTTTGTAATATGGCAAGCTCTTCTTAATCATGCAGAATCAGGATCTAAGGAAGTTAAATCAATTTAATACTTTCATGCCTTTTTCTCCCATTATATAAGGATTTCTAGGTTTCTTCTATCTATGTAATCCAACCATCCTCATGTGTTTACAGTCAATACCTCTGCAACATTACTGTATTCATAGAGTCATGCATACAATTTTGCTTTCTTCCTGTATCCCACTAATTAAATTTTATTTTTTAATGTAATTAAGAGTTGGTCTTGAAATCCATCCTGCTAATGTTAGTTTTTTGTTTTCCTTTTGAAACGGAAACTACAAACACAACAGATTGTAGCTGTCTCTTTTTACATGAGACAAGTTGCATTGTTTAACCAGAGCCTGATTAGGCAAATCAACTGACACGAGAATGAGTGGTTGCACTGAAGACGTAAATGTGCTGCACAAGGCAAGGCTCAGAAATATCTTGAAATGGAAATCTGAAGGAGAGATCTGTATTCAGATTTGAAAGGAATTAGATTTAAATCAGAATTGAGTCGGAATGAAATACATTCCTGTATTCTCACATGCCATCCTGTTACCCTCTGCAGCACATGAAATGGAAAACACCATTACGTACAGGATCTTTTTCAAAAGTAGATATTTTGTAAGTGGGCAAATTCTAGACCATTTCCAGGGCTCTAAGCCTGGAGGCCAGTTGGGTTATTAGCTGGAGAGTGTGGCATGGAAAAACTACATTGCAGTCCGTGTCATCTCATAAAATGTAAGGTACACACAAACACTTTTCTAACAGTACAACAATCAGAGCCAGTGCTATTCACTGAGAGTATACACTGTTTCCCCTAATTAGCACATTACCTGTCTCTATTTTTTTTTTTTCTTTTTAGCAATTGTTGATATCCCAGGTATCCAATGCATCTTTTTAAAAATAGTAGTTCACAATACAAAATAAATTGGAGAAAGGCATGTACAATATTTAGAGGTGGCCTACAGTCAGGTCCAAGTTCTGCTTCTGCAGCCTTTAGACCTGCAGAATCAGGCATTCTTGATATAATTTCTCTAATTTCAAGGTGAAACCTAAGATAGACCATCTAGTTAGATTATACTGACTGTCCTCCTACCAGTCTTACTGCCATTACTATTGCTGCTACTACTACTACTACTGTTGCTAATACTATCTTTTTTTCAAGGAATAAGCTGGATTTTGTTCATCAGCAAATAAATATTGCTCACTGCTTAATTTTATCCTCAGAGAATTTTGTATCTTGCACACTTTGATAGAAATATAAGCTCATTAACAGAATATTTTTTAACCAGACCATTATGACTTCATTTTGAATCAAAGCTCATTAAAACAATTATAATCAAATGTTTCATTTTCTTTTTCCCTTGTGAGGAACAGCTGAAAAGGTTATGTTTGTTTTTCTTTATCTGAATCTCTAGGGCTATATAAACACAGTACATGGACTTGTTTGTGCTCCTTTTTCTTTACATTTAAGGGTTTCCTTGGCAGAGTATGCATGAGTGCTGTTCCTGGGGTCACCCGTGAAGAGTTGTAGCACAGTGAGTTGCAACTCAGATCATGTGAAAATCAGTGACAATTTTCAGGTTTGTGCCCAAGGATGCTCTGACACCACCAAAGGTCCAAACAGTCGACATCTCTTCACGCTACATGCTCGATGACCACTTGAGAGGGTGAACACTGGGGAAAGGCTTGAAAGGCGTTTTCCTTCCCTTGCTCCTCTTGCAGGGACCAGCGCCCTGTGACCAGGAGCAGGGGGTAGGGTGGTGGAGCGGGTGAGATGGAGAAATTCTCCGCCTTGGTCTGCTCTCTCCTACCCTTCTGCAGACCTACAGGCCAGACAACAAAAGTTCCTCTGGGTGCTTTTGCTCCTGCACCGCAGAATTTCTTTCATACAAACAGACCAGGGGCTCATCAAACGAACCTCTTGTGTTTTGGGGGTCACAGGACTCGTACATAGACAGTTGCATGCTATAGTCAGAGACATCACTGAACTCTAATATTTAAAAACCCATTTTGCTTAATTCTTCAGTGCAGAAAAATGTCTCCTTTTATTTCAACAGTCACTTAATAACAACGTCACTGTTGTTAAGCCTGAAAGTGGGCTTTCAGTAAAACCTATCTCTATTAAGCAGTCCATAACTCAAAACAAAAATGGCCAACTCCAATTAAGTGAAAATAAATCTGTACTCAAAACATAGTAAATCTATGTAACAACAAATTTGAAATTAAGGGATTTTACTGTGAAAGAGCATTACCTTCATACGGAGAACGGTGATTATTTTTTTCTCTGAAATAGCTAACAAGTACACAGCATTTGCAAGCTACAAGAACAGCCCTTAGCTACAGTCCAACATCACTTGCTGTAACATCAAACATTAATTGTCTTTCAGACATGAAACTAAAACCTAAAAGCTGAATACCGGCTAACAGCTGAAAGCTCTGTGTACAAATTATTGCACAGGAAGGACAGTCTTCCTGTTTCTGTTGAAAAATGTGAATCTATGCTATCCTGATCTAGCAGAGTTTCTGTACTAGCCCAGTGTAACCACCATTCTCATGCAAACAATCAGCCAACACAAGGCAGAATGTGTACAAAGTTGTATAATGACAAGCCAGCAGTAGCACAGATACGAGGAAAAAAAAATGCCAACTTAAACTAATGCATAGTTTTGCTCCTAATAATTGACCTAGAAGTTCATGTCTCATTTTCAGGGAAGAGATAACACAATACAAAAGGCCATATTTTCAAGTAAATAGTATTTGTGCACCTCCTAGAATTAAACTTCTTTATGATAGACAAATTTCTGGGGGCCATATTTGCCAATAGTTGCGGTAATCTCTTGAATTATGGGTTGAAGCCCATCTCTTCCGCCTGAGCATGAGACACAAGAGACAAATGGAGAAAACGTCAGTATTTGTTCAACACCACGAAGGGCTGAGCTGTTCAGCCTGCTCTCCCAGACCCATCAGGTGTCCTTTTCTTATTTCCAATTTACGGACCATTTCCTAGGTTGTGAGGCACTGATGAACACAGGGTTTAGTCACAGCCCTTACAACCTAGGGTTTGCATGACCTCTCAGCAATAGAGAGGAACGAATTTCACAAAATATTTCAGATTACTATATTTGAGAATGACTTAGTGTAAGCATGGATAAGCTGTTCCACATTCCATGTTTTAACTTAACTTTGAAATGCTCTAAAACTTCATTGCTAGCTCAAGCAGGATGATCACTGCCTTTTTTTTTTTTTTTTTTTTTCCCCCACCCTTCCCATTCTCAAGCAAGACCAAGGGATTTCAGAAACACAGAACAGGAATTCATGCAGGTCTCATTGCATGTTAATGGAAATGGGAGCTCTGCTCTTCCTGCGTTGCAACATATCTGACTCTTTTTCTATAAACATATCTTCCACAGGTGACAGGTAAAAGTCAGGTGGGCAAGCAACGCAGTTTTAAGTGACAGCATATAAGCATTATACAATACCTCATCTCTAAAAGTCCAGCTAAATTTTGACAATAAAACAGAATAATAAAAAAATGAGTGCTGCCCTGAAAACTAATAGAGAGGTTAACTTGCAATTACAGTTCATTTCCTCAGTCTGTTTCCAAATGCAGACCTCTAAACCAACAGACATTAGGTTTATTTCAGATTTAAATCAGCTAAGCTTTCAGGATAAAGCTCTCAACTAGTCAGTCATCCTTAGTAGGGTGCTTGGGGTGAAAACAAAAAAAAAAAAAAAAAAAAAGGAGGGATGGAGGGGTACGAAGAAAATGAAATTTTGGAGTATCATTTCTCCTGTCTACACCAGTCCTTTTCTTGGTCCTTCCTAGGTAGAAAGTTGCTTCCCATAGACAAGGGTATGAGATATGAAAGACATTGTATTGCATGATGGAATACGTGTATATATATATTTTTTTACACGTTTAGTTAAGAGAGGCAAGAGCAACCCTTGTGTCAAATCTAGTCTGCATCTGGAGCATATTGCAATGGTGAAAGAGAAGGACTGTCTCTCTCGGGATGGTGCTGCTCTGTCTGCACTTCTCCAGTTCCCGCACCACAGCTGCAGTCCTCTGCACCCTACTCAATGGCTGCCAAAGGCATTCAACACCCTCTTGCCTGCAGAAGGACAAGGCTTTCCCCTCCACCATGGGTTTGGCTTAGAGGATCGGATTTTTTCCATCAACAAACCAAATGATTTTAAAATCTGTTGTTGTTGTTGTTGTTGTTGATTACTTGTTTTAAGGAAGGCAGCAGACTGGAAGGCAGTGACCTGCTTGGGGATGCTGAGATCATTTACAATTGTACAACACAGTCAGTATAGCCAAACCCAGACATTCCAAAATCATGAATCAGGTCCCATAAACCATGAGATAGTCTTAATGATCTTTATAAACCATGAGATAGTCTTAATGATATTTAAAAAAGATAATCAAGGTTGGGTTCTCTCCACTGCCTTCTGGCTTTGTCATCTTTTAAGATACACATGAGATCAAATTTTCACAATTTCCTCATCAAACATGATGATCTTAATCAGGTTGTTTTTTTTTTTTTTTGAAGGAAAGTTGAGGTTGTCAAAGTACTACATGATACGCAGATCTTTGGTTTTCAAGAAAAACATAAAATATTACCACTCTTCTGATAACATCACAAGAGCTGGCAACAAAGGAATAACATCTATACATTGCTATAGTCTTTCCCAGGCAGTTTATTAAGACTTACACATTTTATATTCTAGCTGTGCTTTAATTAAAACCAGTTACTTTCTTTTGTTTGAAATAGCTCAAACAATTTAGCACTTAAAAAAAGAAAGGAAAGAAAATAGAAGAAAGAAGCTATCTGGATGGGTTTCTAATAGTGGGTGTAAATCCAGTCATAATCAAGATTTATTTGTGCAAATCTTTTCAGTGGGAAAATAGAGCCTCCAAAGTGTGCATTCAATTAAGTATCATACCAAACCTTTGTTATCCTTGTGTTAGACCTGGCTAGTGTCTGTGTACATTGTTAGTCAAATATAACAATATCATAATAATAAATACTTCTTATTTCTCATGAAAAGCTGACTTCAGTCTAAACCATTGGGGCTCTGCATTTCTATTGGTACTTGTAACCGCCTGAAAGCAAAAGTGACTTTATTATTACAGATTAAATTGCAGTCAAATATTAACTTATGAACTCTCTTCTGACTTCACAAGATTGTGCGGCATTTTTGCCTGTTATCTGAAATCCTTAATAATGCATTAGAAGACCGAAATTTCAGAAGAATTTGTTTGAGATTTCTTCTTTGGCTTCATCTGCAGTTCTCAATGAGCAATGCATCATCCAAACACATTATAGAAATTAGAGTCTGCATTCCATTATGCATTCAGACATTTATAGCAGAATGATAAACCTGTCTGTACCTCAGGGAGTTGGCTTTATAAATCAAGGCTTCCTGTAAAAAGATTATGTTCCTATTTTAAATTATTGGGGTTCTATATCTTCTTTCCATATCATGGTACAATGTACATCAGACAAAGAAAGGTGAATGACACTGAAGTGGGGAAAAAAATATGTTCTATTAGAGGCAAAATGTGCAATTATTTTATTTTGATTTTCTGAAAGAAAGCTGAGATTCTGGAGTTTTAGGTTTGAACACTTCACTATTCTGGAGCTTATACAAAAAGAAAGCCCTGATCTCTCAGTCTATTTTTGAAACTTATCTGCTTCTGTAATACCAGAAAACCTCAGAAGTCTTTCATGTATTTATCATCACTGAACTCCTCTGGGGGAGGAAAATACTGTTACCACTATTTTAGAGATCAGATGTTAAAGCATGACTCCTCCGGTCTCGCAGGCGAGCTCTGACAGAGCAGGGGCTTGACCCAGTGTCTCCCAGCCCCCAGGTCATGCAGTGGGTGGAGGAATGGGAATAGCAGTCACAGGAGCATCCTTGCTCAGCAAGCAGGACGCGACAGGTCAGGGCACACTCCCTGCACCCATTAGCGATAGGAAGGGACTAGAATAGGAAATTTTCTGGTGTGGAGGCCCCGGAGGCAGCACAGCATGGTGCCTCCGGATGCTTTCCAATCTGTCCCGCAGGTACGATGCTCCTGACAAGCTCAGGATTTGAGCTGTCTTCATAAATGCATTGAGAAATTAGTCTTCTAACCTGTGTGGGGAGCAGATGTTTGAGCTCCACAGAGGGCTCTCACTCATGACCATCCCTATGTCTTCTTCCACTGCACATCAAACGTCCTTCTCAAACCTCACCTTGACCTTCCTGAGATATCTGTCTTGCAAATTATGGCCAATACAACAGCAGCGGTCACACAAGACTAGGAGAATGGAAGTGTACCAAGGTACACAGGTTTGTCTGAAAAAATCTAGGTTTTCTCTATGATGTCAAGTGGGCATAACATTCTGTAAAAACATTTGATAGACTTTAAATTAGGAAGCAAGTAACATGGAATGGTTTCTTGGTATGAGGCACTTTCTAGCAATGATGTGGAAAGAGAATATTAAGAACTATAAGAAATTAGGGAATATAGGAAATAGAATGGAGGATGTGAAATTATCTATTATTTTCTCCTTACACATATTAGTACTTGTCTTTGTTTAATTTCTAAGTCAGCACTTTCAGTAACTCTGTCTGTTCCTCAGCAGACCTGAATTTTCACTGAGAAACTACCACAAAATACATCACTAATTTTATCCTGGGCATATTCAATAACCAAAAGATGGATTTCAGGATGGAGGTGCATGGAAATAGCAATTTTGGAGGTAGACGAAATGTCCAAAGTCACCCGGCTTAGTGGTTAACACTGAAATGTACATGTGAACTGGCAAACTTTTTCAGTTTTGTTGTTTAAATTTTGGCATCTAAATCTCAGACCTCAAGAAGAAAAAAAAACCCAAAAAACAAAGAAACAAAACCAAAACAAACCAAAAAACCCAAGAACCAAACACACACAGATGTCATGAAACACTCAGCTAAATTGAAAAAAGTCCTGTCCTCCTACGTCCAATCATTTAGTCCAAGGAATGGCCTGAAATCCTATTAAGGTAGTAGAGTTAGGTCTTCTGGGTCTTTAATTTATACCACAAGTGATGCCCACAGTGACTTCAGCATCTATGCATTAACTTCATTTAAGCCACAGTGACTTATCATCTATGCATTAACTTTATTTTAATCACTGATTTGAACTGAGCTCTTTAAGGTTAAAATGTCTCTTGAGAACTGCAGGTTGCATCCACCCCAAAGTAATTGAAAGGCTCCATGGATCTGAAAACCACCAAAGGACACTGGTGTGATCATATGACACAAGACCCTTGCCTTGCAAAACAATATCTTTTCACATGTGTGTAAATGCAACCATCCTTCTTTTTTTTTTTTTTTTTTTTTTTTTTTTTTTTTCCCTGGAAATAAAATCTGTCTTCCTGGTTTCACTGTAAAACAGCATTTTCACCCTTATTTTTTTCTTCCTAGAATGAAAGGTTTCATGCACCATCCGTAAGTTTCTCAAAACTTGAACCACTTTATTGTATGCCATGTAGATATTCCATGTTAAACATAAGCCATTTGCTACTCTACCGTTAAAAACTTACCTGAAAGCTAAGTTTGATAAGCTAATTTGATCAAGACAATTTATCCTCCATTATTCACTTAATCTGGGATTTAGTCTCAGGAAGTAGTGGAAGTAACATCTGCAAGTTGAATCCTATTTTACAATCAATAATCCTTACTCTTTGTTAGTTTGTTACAATTAGAGATGTAGCACAATATAGATAAGGACTCAGGAAGTTTAACATATGCAGTATTGATTCCTTTTTGTGCTTGTTTTTTATTTTATTTTTACGTTATAAAATACTCCCAAGAGATGCAAACAAAGCCTAAGGAGACCAGACGTAGATGCTGTACCAGCACTGCAGAGCAAAGTAATTCAGTGTATGCAATCTTAAACCCATAACCATTAATCTTTTAATGCAGTGCATCTCTGAGTGTGGACTCATAAAGTATATAATAAAATACAGATATGCCACAACAATTGAAGTCAAGTCCTGCCTATTTCTCAGCCATGTGACTTACATCAGCAGAAGAAGAGCACAGGAACGAGCATGGGGTAAACTCTAGGGGAGCAAACAACCGGGCCGCTTTCTGCTCTTAGCCCTTAAATTCCTTCAGCACTTTGAGTTTTGAAAGTCAGACCGTCTAACTGCCTGTTCTATAGTGATGCTGTATTTTGGTTGACTGACTTTGTCCACTGTCAAGCTGTCAGACAGTTTCACCATTTAAAAATGTCAAGAAAATTGAATTGTCTGAGTGAAACTCTCCAAACTCTATGTTTGAATTTGGGAGTATTTCAGAACAGGGTTAACCATATCTGAGATGGGGCTAGTGAAAAAATTACTTTATTCTGGTTTATTTTCTATCGAAGAAATTACCAGTGTTTTCTCTGAAAAGTTTGAATTAGTCAGTTTCTAAGGAATGTAATTGAAGCTTGACAAAGGTTGGCATTTCAACCACGTGTGGCTTTGGTTGTTTCTGGGAAAGTGTACCCAAACTTAGACAAAATCACAAGCCTGTTTTACAGCTCACAGCTGCAAAGGAATTCTGTGGAAGCTGTTCAAACTGCTGTGCAAAACTAAGACAACTAAAACAACAGAAAAGAGCATATCTGACTGGGCATCTCTCTGCCCCATGTTTATGTGTGGGATTATTAGTTACAGCTTTTTATTCCCTTTTTTCATGCAACAGTGATGAGACCCACACAAGAGAACGTTAAAAAGTAAACCACACTAATTTTACAGCAAAGCTTTAAACAAAGTGAAGGGTGACATATTGAAGAAAGAAAACAAAATATCAGATATCTCATCATTAATCACCAACCATCCTAAGCACTAAATGAGATAGTCATCTTTGAAAAGGCTAAGATGCGATCATATAATTTAAGACTGAATAATAAAGCGTGGGCATCTTTTTCCTGTTATCTCCTTACTTTCAAGTGCTTCGCTTTGTGATCTTATTAATGATGTAGTCTCAGTGACAATCGTGTTGTACTCATAGCGAGCAAAGGTGATCAGAAGACCTGGAATCCTGGGAAGATCATGCATTTCATCCGACAGAGTTTGGGGAGGCATGCCTACAAGCTGCTTCTGTGATGCTCCTCAACAGGGTATGTGTACGATTCGTGTGTGTGTGTATCTAATATATAAATAATAAAAGAAAGACACAGTTCATGTGTGAGAGAAAAATCCCATTGAACTATAACATTCCCAGATGTTTTCTAGCACAGCGTATATGCAGAGAGTAGCTTCCCCTTAAATAGCTTGCAAACCTCCTGGTGCTGTTGACTGTATTCGTTGTTTCAGAGCCACCAGAAACCAGCCAGAGCAGCAATATGTATATAACTAGGCCTTGCATGTTTGTGTATTTTTAGTAAACATAGTTATTTGGTACCCAGCTGTGCCCCTGTGGTTTTTTTCATATTGTTTTTGTTGTTTAAAGATCAAAAAGCACAGGCATATACTGTACATTGTAAAGAAAGGAAATGAGGAGGCAAAACTTAGATAATTTAAAAATCTCTCTGGCACCTCTCCAAAACACAGAATACAACTCCAGAGATATCCTTGAATATTACATTATGTACCTTGTGCAGAGCCAGGATCTCCACACTGTTTGGTTTACATTACTCAAACTTCCAAATAGCGAAATTCTCTTAGTATTGGCTTCCGCAACCTCATTATCTTTTGTGCCATCAGCTACAAGGGCCTCAAAGAAGCAATTTTTAACTTTCAAATGTGAGTAATGTAACCATTTAACACTAAAAGGCCTTTTGTTTCATGTCTGAATGTGAAGATGTTTTTCTTCTAATCTTCTTTCCTTGACAATAATGTGAACTGTTTTGCAGACTGTTGAGAACTTTGTCTCAGTGAGAGGTTATTACTGATTTCTCCATTTAATCCGTGGGATCTTAAATCACATGAAAGTATCTCACAAAGGAAAAAAAATGTTTTATAAAGCTGGAAGGTGATTGAGATGTGTAAAGATAACATCAGTGTGGACTTCTCTTCATTTGAGCAAAATAGCAGGAGTGAGAAAGTTGTTCTATGTAGCGACTGCCCAAAACCGGGGAGGTCCTGACCAAGGCGTTGTGTTAGTGGCATGGTGAAACCTCTGGGAGTAAAGCCATATGGATCCACGAGTTTGATGGGGACCAACAGCCAGCACAATAGACTGGAGAACCGCTGGATGCAAGAGGAAAGCAAGCCAGGGAAACGTGTAAGAAACAGCCATGAGCTTGGCCTAGGGGAGAGGTCATCTTTGCATACAGTGTCCTGGAAAGGCAAACTCAGACTTTTGATCAAGGCACTTCTCTATTCTTTGTTTCTACTAACTGCCAAAACAGATTTTTAGACAAAGAAATACCTTCCTTTGTTTGTTTGTTTGTTTGTTTGTTTGCTTTTGTGATGGAAACAACATTTCAGGGCTTGAAAATCTTAGTTAACACTCGAGGCAAAAAAAACAATATTATTATGTTTGAGATCTGGAATTATCATCAGGGATATACATTCAGCACAAATCTGTGGTGTTCTTATCCGGTCCTTTGAATCCTCTGAGTCTTATTTTTTAAGCAGAGAGAAGCAGCCCAAGCAAGTGAGTCTTCATGCAGCAAAATATCCAATTACTTCTGTGTGTGCTCCACCTGAAGAAAGGCTTCTGGATGTGGGCATGCAAAATGCTTTTACTATCATATTCACCTCCATCAGACAGTAAATAAAACGTGTGGGCATGTGTTGATGTACTTCCCTAGAAAACACAAATGCCACAAGTGTTATAGATTATCATACATGGATCCTGGCAAAGTGTAGATCAAGATTTTTTTTCCCAAGTGAAGTCTCAGAGCAGAAGCGTGCCCTCAGGATGCACATGAAGTTCCTGTTGACAGCAAAGGGACCTGAAGACACACACATCCAAGGGCAAGGTCTGGACCACAGTTGTGCCACAGGAGAAACTCTGACACTGAAACTGTTTATGTAAGTTTATAGAAGCACTGAGCAAGATATCAAAGTATAGTGTGAGCATGCTGGGAGAGAGAGAGATGCGTGAAATAGGCCGTGGAGCAAAGCGGCGTGTTAGAAAAGCAAACATCTGGCATACGGGGAAACAAAGGTTGTCTGGATAAAGTGAAAAACCAGTCACTCAAAAGTGACTGGAGGATTATGCATAAACCAGCTTTTGAAAATGAAATTAGAGGACAGTAATTAAAAGCCTAAAAAGTAAAGGAAGCTTTTAGGAAGCTAAATTTTAGACGGGTCAATATAAGCACTGATGGACCACAGTTGTCTGTTTTTTTATTTAGAAATCTACATAGAGAAGAAAAATGAATGCAGATCCACCTTCATTTAAATCACACTGTTTCTAGATACCTCCATGTACAGTATAGACACGTCTTAATGGGAGGTATATTTCTTTAGATATTTATCACTTTCTAATATAGACGTTAAACTAAAGAAAGAAAAAAATTCTGATATTTACTTTGAATTCCACAGCATACAAATGGTCTTTCTTGATATGTGGAAAATTATTTAGAAGATGCGTGTGTGTATGTGCATGTGTAATAAAGACTGATGGATGGGTTTATATATGCATGTCAATAGATATCTATGAGTTTGTCCCTACAGTGGTTGTAAAACGGGATTTTAAATTCTGTCTTACAGTAGCGTCTGAATAATATATGTAAGGATACATGGCTTTTCTGAACTACTGATGTTACTAATACATTGAGTCTTTAATCTCCAGCAGACGAGTCTTGTACAGGACAACAGTGAAGCACCCAGTATTACTGCTGTGAGAGTTCACACATAATCTTGTTTCTTCTCAATCCCTTTTCCAAGGAATGGGAGTTCATATTAAAAAAAAAAAAATCTTTATCATTGCTGCCATCAGTGGTCTATCAAGAAGAGCTGCCATGCTTCTGCCTTCGTCTCGGACCAAGGAGCTCTGGAGTTACTGCTGCATGACCTGTAGCCCACCCCGCAGGGCTGGCCCAGCCATCCCAAGAAGGACGGAGCACAAAATCAGCCAGGAACACGTATTTATAGTTTTAAGGATAAGCAGAGGGAAGGCCAAGGGCTTTGGAAAGAAAGTGTTGCCTTCACCCGCAGCCCTTGGCCTGTTCCCCTCCTCCACATCCCCGCTGCCGCTCCGTGCCGATGCCACGAGCGCAGACTGCCTCCAGCACCCTCAACGCACACGCATCACCACTCCTACCCGAGTATTTCCCCAGCTACGCGCAGCACGGGTGGCTGTTCATTTAATGCAAGGGAAACACATTGATGCCTCCTTCCCCAGGTCTTTCCTGCTTCCTGGTTGAATTCCCATTTAATCGCAGACGGCAGGAGCGGATCCCGGGTCAGTGCTAGAGAAGAAGCTGAGCCCCTGCCTGCGTTATATCCCATGTCGGGACCAAGTCGACACGTCAACTCCCCAGCAGCACTCCCCGCCACGCACCCCTGGGCAGGGACAGGACCCGGTGCCCGCAGCACCCGGCTTGTGAATTTGGGGGACAGGAGCGACTGTGGTGCTCAGTGCCTGGCTGGGGGGCAGGCAGCCCCCTCGCACCTCACACCCTCCAGTCCCCGAATCCGGCCTCTGCCCTGAGGAAATAACGGAAGAGAAAAAGCACTCTAATGCCAAAAGTGAAAGAAAAGCCTTGAACTAAAAGGGATTGATTTTTTTTTTTCTACGAGACATTTTGTTTTCAGTCTGAAATGCCTTTTTAGCTAAACAGACAAAAACATAGCCTTTATTTCAAAGAAAAGCTATCTCTCAGACAAAACTTGAAGATAGAAAAATGTTTCTACAGACATTTTCATGGAAAAAACATCCTCATGAACTCTACTGATGATGGTTTCAGTGGGTTTATTCCTTAATTTCTTTGCAGTCCACACTGTCCGTGACCTTATTGTTGAGCAAAGTTTGAAGATCTGACCTTAAACGTTTAATTTTGTCCCCACCACAAGGAGTAAGCATAAATTGCTTTATTCATACACACACAAAATTCACTTTGTAATTTCTTGAATTAATCCCTGAACATCTACAAGTATTTATAGGCTGAAAACCAATAATCTGTTTTAATATAATCTCATGTACTGAAGAAAAGAAAGAAATTGTTTCCATCTGTCAGTTAAAATGCTCACTTGCAGTAAACAGTTACCTTGTAGGTAATTCTCCTTAATCTCATTGCTTGAATAAAGCCAAATATGTTTGCTTGCCTATAGTAAAAAAATCCACAACCTACTCTGTACAGCAACTAACATAAAACCAGTGGAATGGTTATTCAGTACAGAAGGTTTCGGTTAACACTACCTTTATTATATATTTGTTTTAAAGTTCCCTTTGTGCTCTTTGTAAAGATCAATTGATTTATTGTTTTAAGACTTTTATCTTTTTATCAGTTATTTGCTCATACAGTATTTCACTTAATGTCCCACGTTTTCTTGAACCGCCTTACAATAGAAGTCTTCCTTTAATCATTACAGGCATTTTAGCATGCAATCATTTATGTATGTATGTATGTATGTATGTTAGCAATTAAGGATACCTTTAATATTAACCTAATCAAGCTCCAGTTTATGGTTAAGTAATCATCACTTTTGCTTCAGTGAGATCCTGCCTTTTATATATTTTACTTAACATATATACATATATACATAAAGTATAATAAAGGGTAGGAAAAGGTTTCTGCCATTGTATTTTCTCCTTGTTTTCCTACATGTATTTTTAAACTGTGAAACAAGAACAGCTATGCTCATAGCCTGTCTGTACTTGAGACTAAATAAGCGTGTATGTTGTTTATTGTCTCAAGTGTCCTTTTCACTAACACTTTGTTCCAAATACTGAATGAAATAATGTATTTTAGGAAGCTGCTGATGACCGTGCACTAGTTTCTACCAGAGAAAAACTCTCTGATATCTAGTTAGACCAGTAGAAATGTAATGGACAGCAGACATACCAGAGGACAAAGTGAAAACGCGCTACTTCCACAACAGTGAGGACCTGAACTGGGACATCAGAAAAAATATTGAATATGCCCCTCTCCAGTGACGGGTTCCCCTAAATCTCTGCAAAACCCTGATGGTCCAAGGACTGGTGGAGGGAGGGTGCCCTGTTGACCACCTGTGGGATGACAGCTGAGTTCCGGAGTAGGGGAAGCAGGAAGATCTGCGACACGAGGGATGACCTTATTGGTAGGGGGAAAATAATCTGCAAAAGTAACTGATTTATGGGGAGTCTCGGCCAGCTTTCTGACTTGCCTGTGTCATGGTAGCTCCATCCTGACCGAAACCTGGACAGCCTGGCAGACAGGTTTTGTCACAGAGATGGTTCTTTGGGGTGCTGGGCTTGAGTAGTGTAGGTTACGTGGAAGACAGAGGTGGTGGGTGTCCTACTGCAAAGGTCTCACAGGGACTTCTCAGAGTACTCACCTTTCACTGGGCTGCGTTCTTGAGGAGATGGCAACCCCCTTCAAGTCACTGGATGTCGAGTTCAGACGAGACTCCGATGCCCTCACCAGGTACAAGATCAGCTGTCTGAAGGATGGTTTATTGGCAAACAGCACCTCTGCAATCAAAAATCTTCCTACAGAAGGAAATGGGTCATTCCCTATATGGAAAAAAAAAAAAAAAAAATCATTTCTTTCTTCCTTAAAATAATTAGAGGGCAGAGCAGGGAGCAGAGAGACACTTTAAAAGGACAGCATTATTTCATCATATAGACAATCACCTTGCTTTAATGCAATTTAGAAATTTTTGATATTGGACAGATAAATTAGGAAGATAAATTGCTGGTGACAGAGGCAGGATCAGAGAGAGTCTAAGAACCGTGGCATGTGTGTTTTATCTTCATGAACACAGATTTTAATACCCTGTGTTATTTCTGTACAAAATAAGGCTAGGTTACCTTTGCCTAGTAGACATAAATGTCTTTTATAAAAATGTATAAATTCTGAGGGAAATGTAATATCTTTTGACATAGTTTTAGACCACCCACATAGCAGCTATGGAAGCCAATAATCTTAAGCCAAAATATGTTTAAATCACTGAACAAAGCTTTTGCCTTCTTACATGTCTAATAAAAACAACATGAGCTGGTTGTGAATTGTTTAGAATTTTTGAGCCCACTCTTTTGTCCAGTCTATGATGCAGTTATTATTTTTCCCTATATAAAACCCATTTTCAGTAGAAATATACAAGTTAATGTATTCTGAAAACAGGCTTCCAATATAGAAGGGAAACAAATGTCATCTCTTTTTAGTGCTGCATATCTTTCAGAACCTGATATGAGGTCAAAATCTACCCTGATGCAACGGATTGATAAACAAAAAGGATGTCAGGGTATATATACTTTCTATTGGAACTTTCTATTGTTTCTTTACCTAAAAATCAGAATTGCTGTTGACCTGATCCTCACCATACTTAGCACTGCTTTTAGAGATTACTGCTGCAAGAGACATCTCTGAGCACTTCACAGCGTTTAGTTTATGCTTGAGGGTTGAAAAGGACATGCCCCATGTAAGGTAGTGCCCATCCACTCCCATTCATGTCTGGCCTCTAACAAGGGGACATTCTAGTAACTTCGAAGGTGAATTCGAGGCCAATTTCCCTCAAGCAAGGATAGTTTTCAACCAAAACCCCCAGAAAGCATTGGAAAAAGTTACCCTGAATGCAAACAAGTTTTTGATTGTCTTCCTAGACGGCAAAGAGGAAACATCAACAAAAGTACCTTTATTTGTGAATTTGAAGACACAAATAGACACCAAATCTGGATGGCAAGCATTTGCATTTATCCAAAAAGTTCTGAGTATGACCCCTTTAATTAGAGCCATAATCAGATGCAGTACATTTATCTGCAAGGAGTCCCACAGGCTTCAGCAGAACTGAAGAAGCAGTCAGCGGCTCCATGTAGATACAGATTACAAACCTTAGTTTTTTATTTCTCTGCATGAACTGTTTTCTTGGTATTGCCTATGGAATATTTACACACTTTAGAGCAGGCAACTAGTGGAGTTAAGGAAAGCAACAGTTTCCTTTTCCCCCTCTTTTGTTCCTGCTATAAGTAATACCGATAGCAACAAAAAATATTTCCAAGATAATGTTCCAACCCTGTACCTAAGGTTAATCTGGAAAAAGTTTTTGCTTGCCAGAGCTGTGGCTTTGCATAAGGTAAAGGAGCCCTGTGCTCTCTGCACTTTCTCCAGTAACAATGCTTTGATTCAGCCAGCCACCAGCTTGAGTTGAAAACAATGATTAAGCTTGGCTTAAGTTGTGAGAATCATATCAAATCTCCTTAAGTTCAGTCCAAACAGTGGAATGAAAACATATCTTTTCCTTTAATAAAAAAATTATGAGCTTTTTAAATGGAACTTGAAACAAGTGGTCTGAATTAAGCTTTACTTGTGACCTCAGGTATTGCTCTTTTTCCTTGTAAAGCCCGGGATTTGCAAGTTATTTGGCTAAAATTTCAGTGTAAGCTTGAATAAACCAGATTCTCTAACTTGTATTTTTGCACAAGATGAAAAATGAGTTAAGTGTGAAGACAGGTAAGAGGCAGAGAGAAGAGAGGTACAAGGAGCAGCAGCCGACCTCAAGTGTTTTGTCTTTCTCTTCAGGTTTATTATTTTAGCACAAATGAGAGAACTACTCATATGTAAAGAAGAGAAATTATGTGCTAGAACAGCATGTCTATCTGAGACGGGTGTAATTCAGTTTCCTTTCACTCCTCTAGAAACAAACAAACAAAAAAAAAAAAAAAAAAAAAAAAAAGTACCAGGGCAAGTCCCCGGACACTATCAACACTGTGCCGGAGTTGGGTATCTACATCTAACCCGGGTTCAAAAGCTGGGGCAGGTGCCAGGAGCTCATCGCCTGTCCCTTCTTGCACAGAAGAGAGCAGACTGCCTCTCCCCGGGTATCCGTGTCTGAAACGCCACCCGGGGAGCCCGGGAGTTTCTGGGAATGACAGCTTGCTGCTGAAGATGAGCAGGACCGTGGGACTCGTTTCGCTACCAGGGGAGCAGCCCCCGGCCGTGCATGGGTCATCGCTTCTACAAGAAGGGAGGGAGGTGACCAGGTGGTGCAAGCGTGGAGGGGGCTCTGCCCTACTGTCGATGCACCGGAGCCAGAGAGCCCAGACACAGGCTTTTTAGGGTAGCCCCTCTCACGAGACAGCCTACTTGGTCTCTAGTGGAAATAACTGTAAATGAAGCAAAACGTCTCTGCTGAGGAAGATCTTTTAAAGCTGGTTTTCTACTTCCCCTCTTTGTCTGCTCTGTGCTCCCCTGATACAAGGAGGAGATCGCTTCACTGTGGTTTACCCCTTATCTGGAGGCTTGATTCATGGTTTTCACAGCAAAATTACCTAATTGCAAGAGATCTACATTTTCATGGGACAGTTACCATATTGATGGTTCCTATCTTTTACTAGTTTTTAATTACATCAACATAGTTTTGACCCTGACAGCAAAGACAGAACCCCTTCCCATGCACTGACAAAAACTAGCTCAGCTTAGCTCACCTCCATGTGATGGAGAAGACATCCCTTTGCTGCTAAGGAGACACACAGTGTTTGAAAGAATGCAGAGACAAGCCTGCAAATCTCTTCAGCTTTAGCTCTGCACAGTTAAGGGTTGTACTGGGGTTACGTGCATTGACCTGGTACTGTGCTTAGTCGTTTTGCTGGTCTGAGGCTTTAAGGTGTGCATTCTTTCTTTTGTAGAGTAAGTCTATACCACTGCTAAGGCCGATACGTTACTTTGAAAACACTAGCAGCAGAAGGACTCAAAAAAGGCTCTTTTCTGTAGATCGGACCAATTGCATAGCTGCAGAGGGGCTTCATAGCATGGCAGCCTTTGGTGTCATTTACACACGTGCTGCCTGACACGGCATGCCTTTGCCTGTGATGTGCAGGGGCATCAGTGTGGAGGAACCAAATGTGCCTCTATTTTTCACTCCACATGTGTCCCTGCAGAGTTGTCCATGCACCGAGAGCCCAGCACAGCCAGAAGACCCAACAAGGGTGAAGTGGTGACGCTGCCACCATGGACCATACACTGGGCAGGTTTGCTGAGAGGTTTGGGAGGAAAATCTGCCCCAGTTATACCCCGCTTGAGTTTGTGCTCTTTTTATTACCAAAATTTACAGCTACATGCACATAAAGATCTGCAGGAAAATTAATGCTGAGCTGTGAAAACGCTAAAGGCTGCTTCAAAGCCTGATCAAGTCACAAGAAAAAGGTCTTTTTAATTTCAGTCTACATGCTCATAGGACTTTTGCTAAGACAGAACAAGTATAAGTCTCTCAGATCCAAAGGAATGTACCTGTCTGCAAAGTAAAACCTAATGGTAGAGCTTTTAACGTTAAAACATCCCACCTGATTTCAGCATTTAAGGGTCTGCATCCCAAAGGAGACAAATCCCCAGGTGCGAGACATTGATCTAACGGAACAGCAGCTCTTCCAAGTTTAACAATGAGCAATTTGCATCATTTCAGTCAAGCATCCCCTCTCCCCCTTCACATGGTGTGAGAACCCAGAGACCATTTATAAGTACAGATACCCCTTTCCTAACATTCATCTGCTGCTTTTTTAACGACAAGAGTGAAAATGCTGCATTTGTGTGCGTTCCCATGAGCTCACATGGATTTAAAGCATTTCACCAGCACATTGTGTTTTTTGCCTATTACTTTACATTTTTAACGTGGGACAATACAATGCTGGAAATTGTGAGGTTTTAGGGTAGAGATCTGTTGTAAAAAAAAATATGGTAAAATCAATCTAAAATCTGTACTAGGCAGGCAAGTGGCAGGGGATAACATGAGCAAAGGGAATAAAAAGAGCTCTGAAGAGCCCATACCAGTTGCTAATACTTAATCTCTTTAAATAATGAATTAGCTGCTCATATCTACTGTCGCTGCTAAGAGAAAGCACTTTCTTTGTGAAGTGAAGTAAAGCTTGAATACCCATGAATTATTCAATATAAAGTGTGCCAGTTAAAATGCGTTGATATTGGAAGTCAAGTGTAAGATTATCTTTTGTCTGTCAGAAAGCATCTCTCCCATGTTACTGAGACTTGAGGGGGTGGAAAAGGGGGCCAACCAGTGCGCAAACACATGAGGAAAAATAAGAGAGGTATTGTAGTAACACACAGAACCATTTCCACTTAACGGATGAGTTTCAGTCGTATGCTGGAATTATTCTGTTGGGCTTTTTTCTGTTTACTCTGTTCTCCTTTGCCTCCATGATTGCTCCATCGTCTGTGACTCTGAGGGAATCACTCGTGATGCAGTGACGCTGCTCCAAGGTTTCTTCCAGCAGAGACAGTATCAGCTATTGATCTGTCAGACTTTGCTGACATGAAGAAATATATTTCCTTACTCAGGTTTCTAACAGCATCCAGAGCTGAATAATGACCCTTCCACTGCATCAGAATGTATAATCTAGAAGAATGTGCCTTGCAGGAGAGTCTGGCACAGAAAATGACTGTTTCTCAGGAAGGTTTAGGTCATCTAGCCCTGGGGTATGACATGGGCTTTCCAAAGGGCTGGGTATCAGCTGCTATGTTTCGTCCTTCTGGGTTTTTTTGTCTTCCCTCCTCATACAGTCCACGTTGTTGGCAGCACCTTTAGATATCTCAGATGTTCCTTTTATTTATTTTTGTTTTCTCTTTGTGTCTTGAAAGGATTAATTTTTTTATTTTTTTTATTTTTTTAATGATTGCTTTGTCTTCAAAACATCACAAAGCCCCGAAGCCGCAGAGAAAAGCAAGCTGGTGTTCTGGAGGATAATTTATATTTTTTCAGTCTCTCTTTCCCATCATTCCCTCTCAAATTATCCCAATACTCACATTCTCTCTACTTCACTAGTGCCTCCACGGTACCTTTTGATTTTACAGATGCATGGTCTGGGTTTGGTGATATTTCAGGTACAGTACTGCAACATCAGCCACTAACCCACAAATGTAGTACCCAAAATACCAGTCAACAAATGGGACAATGAAAATGGGCTGTATACAGCTCATCACTTTAAAAGGCCTAGCTTAAGCATCCTCTATAAGTGGCTTGAGTGTAGTCCAGTGTAACACTGAACACCAAGTTGAGATGCCTTAATCATCTCTGGAATACTTTAATTGTCATTATTTTTCATGATCTAGTTTTTATTGATATTGACAGAAGAGTTTATCCAAGCCTAAGACCTCTCAGAAATCCAACCTTGGACTTTCAGGTGAGACCAGAGGAAATAAAAGGTGTCTTGTGTCTCAGGATCACTGATAAAACCCTGTGGATGACTGTGCTAGTACTCTCAAGGATGATGTTTGAGGACTATCGCTTTCCTAATCATCAACCGAAAAGAAAAAAAAGGTGAGGCAGAACACTGAAGAGTATCCCAAACCATAACAAATATCGTTGAAGGGATTAGACTTTGAACTGACTTACTCACACTGAAGAGGGAGAGAGAAGAGTTACTGCAGGTACAATTTCAAACTGTTCTTTCTCTGTATTTAAATAAGTTTGCTAGCAGTATTGGTCAGTCCAACTTTGGATAAATTCCTCAGTACATAAAAGTGATTAACCTCTTCGTCTTAACAGAACCATCCATCCCAGACATCTTCGATCCATTTTCATGTTTATATTGAAACCCAAAGAGCCAGACTTCATAGCCAGAACCAGCCCAGGCCAGAGAAAAAGCTTGTGATTGTCTTTCTATTTCACCCGTGCATTAACAAAGAGAGTTATGGTTTCAAAAATTTACTATTTCTATATTCTTGACCACCTTTCTACCTGTTGGGTGCTATCCAATTTCCCTTTTAACAGATATTAATCAAATTGAGCAAAGGTAGACTAGCTCTCTTTTCTACAGCATCAGATTTGTATCCCAGTGAGAATAAAACCTGAATCCATCCACAAGACAAAAGGGGAAAAAAAAGAAACAAAATTAGATGCCGAAATTTTTTGTCTGGACAAAGACAGTTGCATGAGTACATGGTTTGAACGTATTTTAAGATGCAGCATCGATATGTAATTAATATAAAGAAATATAACCTTAACAAAAAAAGAATCAGAACTGGGAAAGAATGTATTATTCCGCTTGTTTTGAAGGGAGATAGTTGCGTGATATCTTTTAAAATATGGCTTGCAATGTCCTCATTCAACAGATTAAGAATATACAACATGTTGCATGACAAATCAAGGAACAGTCTTTAGAGTCATTTAAGATTGATGTTTAGCAACAAATGAAAACCATTTACTATTCTCCCCAGAGAAATTTTGGAATGAAAGATTAATTATCCATATTATTGTGAAAGCTAGATCCAGAAAAACTCTCTTGGTTTACAACTTTTGTTCCAGAAATTAATTTAAATGTCTTGAAAAGATTTCTCAGAATTTATATGGTGCCTTCCCTCATTAAAATCTATGGATATAAATTTCACAGTATTTAAAAGTACACAGATTTTAGCAGGGAAAAATTAGAGGCCTGTGGCCTTTTAAATGTCAGGGACCAGATTATGGTCTCAGTTGTATGTATCTAATTCTCGCTGAAATGAATAGAAGTCCCACATATACACTGTCTTCATAATCAGAACCAATTGTTTTTCTGTTTGCACGATTCAGTCTGGATGAATGAGAAAACATAGGAAACTAGGCATCACGGGGCAGTATCATTCTTTGCTCCTCAAAGTTTGCAACACACTAGGTCTGATTTCACTCATCTGAGGTTTTACATTGAATTAACAGGCTTTTTATTCGATCTTCCATATATTTACAATGAGAAGAACCACCATAATTTCATATAACTCACCACTCTATGTGATTCATTGAACTATTACTTTTTTTTTTGCTGAACAACAGATTTTCCTTTGCTAAGTTAAGTGAATGTGCTTTTGTGCCTTTAAAACTACAAAAGCTGGGAATAAGCCCATATACACTTGAGTCTGTTACCATGATACTAGGGATAGGGTGTAGTTTGTTTCATGTGTGTGTCACGTCTGAAATTTCCTCCCAGAGTGCCCCCAGTCTGTGTTACAGATTTTGCTCCTAAGAAGCCCACAATCTATTTGCAGTATGGAGTTTCTTGTTTTGGTTTGGGGATTGTTGGGCTTTTTTTTGGTTGTTTTTTTTTTTTTTTTTTCTTACAAACCGACAACTGTTCCTGACTATTTACACACTATGCAATATGTATGTCGGTTAGAACGACCCAGTTCTTGAAGAATAATGGCAGATGTCCTGTGCTCAAAAATACCTACGCTAATGTTACAACCACCACTATCACTGTTTGTTTATGTAGTAATCAGCTGTCACGTTGCCTTTTTATACCAGTTCTTGTATTGTTTTGGAACGAGGTCTAGCAGAGATAGAGGAAAGCACAAAATTTAATTGGGCCACACGCATCTTTGTAGAAAACATTTTGAAAAAAATAGAGTTTTCAAAGTACTAAAGCACTTTGATCTCTGCTGCACCTGCTAAAGAGGCCAGATACCCTTTTAAGAGGCTGTGGGAACACTTGAGGAACCTACTTTGTAATGGAGAGTAGAAATGGGTTTGGTTTTTTTCTTTTGTGGGGCCAAAGGTTATATTTCTGGTTTTTTCCCTGATACATTTTCTTGGCAGGCAAAAATTTAGATAATGACACATCCACCCATAGGCAGTCAGGAGTTGTTCAGATCCATGTTTCGGACAGTCTTTTTCTCTGTTGGCTGATCTGTGTGACTGACCCATCTCTCGTTGATTTCTGAGCTGTAAACTTAGCATTTAGAAGAAACCTTTCAACAACACTTTATCGGAAGGGGTTTGCAAATAGATATAATTTGTTAATAAACACTTTGGTTAGAGGAATGCAACATGGGACAGTAGTGTTCTGTTGCCCCTCTCTGAAAAAGTACTTACAATTCTTAACTCAGGTCCTCTTTGTATAACACCTTGTTGACATAAAAAAATCTCAAGAATTAGATAATAGTCTTGAGTGCTTGTTGTGCTGGCATGGAAAACCACAAGTCTAGTGTAAGTTTAGTTTGCTGTAATTACAGCAGGTTGGATTTCTTACCACATTCAGCTAAGATGGGGATATATAAAAGAGAGAGGGGTGGAAAAATGTGACCCGCATTCGGAAAGATAGCCGTCGGAATCAGACAGAGCAGAAAAACGTGGCATACAGAGAACTGTCTCTTTTCTTATCTACACCAGAGTAACTGCGTTGCTTTCAGTGGGGCTTTATTCATTATTTTGGGGAGAGGATCATATTATGATTTGACCCAAACAGTTCACAGTTTTCCTCCTCCTTCCTTCCTTCCTTTCTTTTCATCTCCTCTTCCTTCCTTCCTTCCTCCCTTCCTTCCAATCTATCTTTATTCCTATCTCTTTCTTCTTATCTTCCTCCTCCCTACCCCCTTTTTTCTTTTTCTGTCTTTCAAAAAGCAACATATTAAACCAGTAAATCAAGGAGGAGACAGTAAACTTGCCCACTCTATATAGTAAATAACTATTTTGACCAACCAGCTGCTGGCAGGTATAAAATCTGAGACAGCTGGTTAACCAACTCCTTAGGGCTAACTGCTCTAAAAATCACTTCTTTTCCTTTCCTTCTTTTTTTTTTTTTTTTTTTTTTTTTTTTTTTTCACAGCACATATCCAGATACAGAATCTCTGAGCTAATTATCAGGGCTGGGATTCTCAACTTAATCATCACTACCAATTCCCTGGAGTACAGTGGCATCTAAGAGCTAACCCCTGCCATGCTGAATCACAGCCACACAGATGAAGAGCCAAAACCCACTGAGATTTTCAACGGAGGAGTCCTGTATACATACATAATATAATCCTGTACTTTACAATTGAAGTGTAAACTAGGAGACACTAGCTGATGAAATGCAATTAAAAGTTAAAGAATGAATGTTATAGATTATTAGTTTAACAAGGCTTCAGGGAAGAGAGAGTCCATCTGCCTGCTTTGTCGAAAAACAATTCTATGGTCGGCTATCTGTAAGAATTAACTCATGCCGTGTTCTCCATGAATGAAAAAAAGGTGGAAAGATAAATAATCAGTTGACTAAGTAGCTGTAACTTTGCACAAAGCATTCGGCTCCTGGTTAAATTAAGAGCAGAGAAAGGTAGATCGCAGAATTATTTCTCTCCGTCATCCTCATTAAATTTCATTTCAACAGAGAATGGTGTCACTGCTGCTTTAGTTATCTATTATGAATTCAACTCGATATTCAGCTTGAGTACTTTCTGTATGTTACTGAGTATACTTGCAGGTATACAGAATGGCATGCAGTTATATGATGCCAATAAATGGCAGGCTTGATTGTTTTGTAGTTATTCCATGGAATCATTTATTTTGCATGAATAAACACAGATGCTTACATTCGCTGCTGGTGTAAATCGAAATCATTCCGCTGACACCAGTGGAGGTGCGCTAATTTACACCAGCTGGAAATTTGGCCTGATTATTTAAGGACCTGAGCTATTTGGCAAAGGCTCAATAGGCACGACTGAATTGTGAAGTTTCCTCTTAGGGCATTTTGGCAGTAAATTACATTTTATACTGAAACTTCAGCTATTTGAATGTAAAATCTTCCTGGACTAACGGCGGTAAATTAGCTGGTCTGTCAGATGCATGATATTTGCTACACCACTTGCAGATGTTCAGTCCTATGTGAGATTTACTTGGTGCAACTGCCTATAGCTAGCTCATATTTATCACACTTATAGCTGTCTAACCTTTAACTAGCACCACTCAGATGGAAGACACTTCTTCTCAAGAAATCTAAACTATACTATTATTTTTTGTTAAGGTTTGGGTGTCGTCAGCAGCATTGGCAGCTTATGACATTATTGTTCATAGTGCACTGTTTGGTGTCTCGTTTAAAGCTGCAGATCTGGAGTTTGAAAATATGTCAGAATTTATGCTTAACATTTTAAAGCGTCAAAGTCTTTCAGACGTCTGCATCACAAAACAAAAAATTATGACAATTTCCCAAATGGACATGGAAAGTTCAAACCCACTTGTTTAAGAAACTTAGCCCCATTTTCTCTCTTTCATCTCACTATAGTTACAACAATTAGATAATTTTGGAGCACCTTACTGCTTGATTTCTGACTTTGTCAGCACTGCAGTAATACACTGTGTTTTTCACTAAATTATAATGGAAGATATGAACCTTCTGCCAAGAAACCATAGTGTAATTCAGTGACATTTCAGACCGAGTTAAGCAGCCATACATACATTGACAAGATCATGTGCATATAGACAAGTAATAGTGAAAGAAATGAAAGTTTAAAGTTTAAACAACATGAAAGGGACAAAGGAGCTCTGCACTTTATTCTCAAGACTGCCACAATCACCCTTATTCTCCTTTCGTTTGCCTTTGGCCAAAAATTAAGAATAACAACATTTCCTCATCATTGTTAATTTGTTCAGTTTTGGAGAATTATCCGGGATGGGGTCAGTCTTCCTAAGTGTCATAATAACTGCAAGAAGTATATAATTGCTCTGCAACCTTGAAAACATCAGTTTCTGTGCATCTTTAGGACATAAACCTTTAATTGTCATTGTTGTGTAACAAACTTGTCCTTGACTGTTAATAGATGAAATTCTATAGCCAGACAGAGTTCTGCAGCAGTCAGATTAAACTACAGGAACTGCTCAAAAGCAAACAAACAAACAAAAAAGCCTTCCCCCCCACCGCCCCC
>KL272894.1:62396-113850 GCA_000699545.1 Podiceps cristatus
AAAAAAAAAAAAAAAAATCAGGTTTATTCACTAATTTCTGATTTCAGTAATCAGAGCAGTGTGATGTGCTAAATAGTCAGAAGAAAAATCCTGGATAGATTACACTAATTTTTCTGGTATACTTCTCGCTCTCTGTGGCAGCATGGTCCTCCATATTATAATCAGAAATGTATTTTATTTGGTTTTATTCCATTTGCTGGAGAAGGATCTGGTCTCTGCGTGCATTTCCCTTAGAAACAACAGGGGAGGTGTCAGTATTATTTTCATCCCCTTTTCATTCCTGGGCACATACAAACAGTTTAGAAGTTTTCTTCTAAATTACCCTTGCACTAGTGGGAATCTGACTTGGCAACTTTTTTTTTCCGGCATGGTCTTGTACCATAGCTGACGAGCAACCAGTAACCACCCTTAAAGGACTATCTCCTGTTGATTATTCTGGTCCAGCCTCAGGCAAACTACAGTATGGCAGCCAACTTCTCTAACCACATAGACCATATTTTGAAATATTTGTGTATATTTCAAACAACTCAGCAGGTTCTCAAGGGCTTATTTTTGTCCAAGTGCTTCTGAAATTCTGGCTGTGAAATCATTCCTACCTTGACTGACTAAACACCTTTACAAAAATCATATCCCTAATCTCTGCTAGTGGACACTGATGAACCTGAAGGCTTTACTATCTGATTCCTCGGTCGTATGTCCCTGTGCACAAAGCTTAACTGGGGAGATTTCCTGGTGATGTTGGTGCTGTTACCTGCACAATTGCCTGTACGTGTATCACAGCGCACAGGCTGTCCTCAACCTCATTATTTCATGCAAATGTTACCAAATTCAGAGAACGGGTTGGTGATGAAGCGCTCTCCTTGAGGGCGCTTGGAAACAGGCCTAGCCCTTTAAAACTATCTTCTACCTATGTTATGAACTTAAGCGTATATCTTTTAATGGATTTTCTAACCAAAGTGTGACAAACACTCAGAATTTGACATCGGACATCCATGATATAAAAATTCAATTTCTTCACAGCCTTTGTAACGTGAATTGTAGCATGTATCTCTTAGCTACCTCTTTCTAAAAACAAATTACTGCTTGTAGTAACCTCCCACTTGAAGAATAACCTGCTTTGTTTCCTTCTGGAAAAAGCCCATTGCAGCTCCAGTGCCCAGGTTGCAAAGATTAACACGTGCCCCGCTGAGGCATGTTCCCTTTGGGGCAATCCGCCGTCAGCTCCTCTGCCCCAAGGTGCTGCGGTACCACGGCGCATGGGGCTCTCTTCACACCCCCCACGTCGAGATGTGGCATTAGCTTTCCCTCAAAATCTGCACCAAGGATTCACAGCCGGATTTGGGGACTTTTCTCTAGCTGTTTCGCATGTTTGCAACGCTTTTAAGCATGGACGAAACGCTTCTGCTTCTCTTTTGTTTTCTCAGTGGAGTGGGCTAGCAGCCATCTCCTTTCCTGCAAAGCCTGCTTAGGTTTTATACCCTTTTGCAGCAGCTTTGCTTGGGAGTTTCTCACAAAACCCTGTAGGAACAAGAAGGTTTGTAGGCACAACTCCACTGCAGGCTGCTGCTATTTCATTACAACCAGCATTCATTGTAAAGGTGTTTAAACTCGGTCACAAAATGCATGCCTAGCTCTGATGTATTGTCTTTCTTCCGACTTAATTTGCCCTAAGCAAGCTAGTAATGGATATCACGTAAATCCCCAACAAGCACAAGGCAATAAGCTTGATGAAGCTAACTCTGAGCTTTGGTAAGGAGCTGTGGCCTCTTCCAACCCATTGGAGCCATAGTCGTCTCTCAAAACTGCAAAAGAGAGTGTGCCGGAGGGTTTAGACCAGAAAGGAGGGCGGCTTCGGAGCACAGTGGTAGCAGACATGTCCTGGAGGACCTTGAATTGTTGGAGAACTGGGAAAGGTTGAGAGCAAGGAACAGCAAATCCTGAGAGCTGAGACTCTGTGGGCAAATGAGAGGCAAGTGGGACCTCGCGGGTCTTCAGCTGGTTTAGAGAATCACTTAAACTTTTGGGTATTCACCTGGAACTCACTTCTCCTAATATCGCCGGCACCATTTTTCTGCTCCCTCATCTAGATACAAAATGTCATGTTGTTCTTGTAGACATAATTATCTAATTGTTATTTGAATCCTCCTAAACCCTTTTGCTGTTCGTTTAGCAAGTTACCAGCGAGGCTAATGACATCAAGAAAATTGCTCTGAAAGGAGTTGCCTGTATACTGTGATGTATCATAAATATAGATGAATGCAAAGTAAGATGCTAGGCATAAAATGTAAATGAGCAGGGAATGAGATTCAGTTGTTCACCAGAGATTCAGATCTTGATGGAGAAGCCTCTGTAGGGCTACCAAGCAAAAAACAGGCTTATGTTTCAACTCCCCAGCTGCTGCTGAGTAGGGACCGCAACCTGTCATAGAGCACTAATTGAACAGGATGCTGCTGGAACGAAATATGTGTCAGTGCCAGTCTCCCAGCGAAAAGCCATAAGGCAGATTCATGGAGGAGGAACACACAAAGAACAGCTCGGGCCAAAAATGTAGCCTTGAATGCAAAAAAGTCAGGAGGGTAAGCAGCCACGGGAGAGCGTTCCTGCGGCTGAGAGAAGTAAAAGAAGGTTACAACGCCCCGAAGATTTAAATGGCCTCTGTGAGAAAAGTGGCAGAAAGACCGCTGAAGGAGATAAACAGCTGTCATGGGAGGCAGGAACGGGTTACAATACAACTTTATTCCACTTTGCATCTTTTATACAAAGCAGCTCCCAGACCGTTTCCCTGGCTTAAACACCCCAAGACACCAATGGTACGGGGCAACTTGCAGGAGACGAGAGAGGGGGAGCGGGCACTGCGCCCTGCCAGCCCCCCTCCGCCACGGGCAGGGGTGCGGGGAGGTGAGGAACACGGGCCCTTCTCACGGCAGTTTTAGAAGCGCTGTGTGTCTGTGCACTGGAAACAAAACTTCGTGTTTGGTGATATTTTAAAGTATTTTTAGCATCTAGTTTTGTTTCAAATTAGAACCAGTGCTCAGAGCACTGAGGGCTCTCAGTTAGCTGGCCTGGAACACCCAAAAGGACCCCGAAATTCAAAGGCTTTTCTATTTGCCTAGCAAATCTTATAGATAAAGCATAAAAAATACTCACAGCATTTTTGTGATGAGAGTAGTCATTTGGGGCAGTGGAAGAGTGCTTGCACCAATGGAGCCTGCAGTCTTTGGGGAGCTTGAGTTAGCAATAACATTTCACAAATAAAGATAGGAAATCGTTTTCTTACCTCTCCATGCCTGTGTCTCTATTTGGGCATATGGGACACTCAATTGTGTTAAAAACCACAGTGCGTGAGCCACAGAGCCACAAAAAGGTTTTGAGAGAAGTGCACCCCAACAACCTCTCAGAAGCGGGTGCGGACAGCTTAGAGGTGAGTTTGCTGTTACAGGACTGCAAAGTCTTTGATCAGCTTCCTTGTTTTCTGAAATTATTGATGTGTGCATCTCACATTTTTTGGATACATTGTGAATTAGCTCCTAGGTGATTAGCACCCAAGGGCTGGGATCAAGAAGCCCATCTAAATTGTCATTTAAAAAAAAAAAATAAATCTTTGTGCATTTGCTTGTGGTCAAACGTGCTGTTCACTTACATAAAGATTACAGGCTGGGTTTTTTTAGCTTTCCCGCAGAATATCTCATTATTTGCAGGGGGGATAATATGCTTGTGCAGTTTTTCTCCCCTCTTTCCTCAAAGCGTCACCTGTAAGTACCCTCTCTATCCTCCACAGCGTGCTGAGTGTTGCAGCGAGGCATCTGAAGGGCCAGGCACAAGCCCAATGTCAGGCCGATGAAACAGTCCCAAATGTACACAAGCCTATGCTCGATTTTTCCGCTGGTTTCTGCCAGATCCTGGCTTGTACCAAAGCGAAAACAGGAGCACAGCATAAATAAGGGAGATAGGAGGAAAGAAAAAAGGCGCCCGAGGTGATAATAGCAGAGAAAGAAAACCTGGGCGCAGCAGCGAGATCTGCAGGAAATGAAGGAGCACAGAGCCTGGAAAAGATGCAGACGGGGTGTGGGGAGCCGCAGCCGATACTGAAAGGGAAAAGGGGGCAACGTGGCTAACAGGGAGCTTCGCAACCTCTTTCAGTGCAAAAATAACTCTGAGTTTGAAGCACAGCGTCAGTATCATTGTTCAGTTAAACAGCATCGTGATGTCCACTAAGAGACTTTGATATTTCTCAAAGAGATTTACTGTGTAATTCAGATAGTTTATTATTACTAACCGTCCCTTTGTTAATAAGCCTTGTCCTAGAGAGGTCCCAGGAGTGGGTCTGCAAACCACTATCACTCAGGGAAAGGGATTTTGTATTCTGGATATTGTTTTCTGTTCTCTAAAACCTCTCCTGTCAAAAGTCAGTTAAGTTCCTGGAATTGCCTTTATTGCAAGGATGCTGGGGAGAGACCCAGGGAAATCATTCCTGTCCCAGTAATACGGAGAAGTATTTTGCTGCTGAATCCCTTTCCTTTTAGGGGACATCCCTGTTAACAACCTTATCTATATGTTACAGAAGAAGAAAATCAGCCATAAGTCTAGTTGAAAGGGGACACATGCAAAGCAAAAACTTAGAGGGGAAATATGGAATTATAGTTTTCAAAGTCATTGCCTTTTCTGAGCTAGCAGCTATATGAATACGACTGTTGTGCAAGAATCCACTGATGTGATTTAAAAATAAAAAGACTCTAGGAAAACACCAGTGGTTTTCATTATTTCTCCATTGGGAATTTCTGGCTTCGTTAGCAGATTCAGACTTCGTTGTTAGCAGCCAAATGCTGAACACTAAACAAAGCATTTCCTCCTAAATTAAATGAAGCTTTTGAATTATGCAGCTTTAATGCTCACTCCTCTGCAGAGAAGAAAGGGTTAACAGCATGAAATATTACCTCTCTGTGAGAGAGGAGGGATTTAATTTCAGAAGGCAAGATCTTACAGCATATCCTGACTCAGACATGCTTTTACTGATTCAGCCATAGCATTCACTTGGAAAGCTTTACATCATGGCCTTGGCAGACTCCCAGGCTTTCCCAATGCAGGCTGCTATTTTTCCTTTAACTTACCAAAAATAGCCATGCATAGATTTAGTGTACTTGGTTTGCTGGTGTTTACAGACATGTGAGTGTTGTCAAGATCGCTCCGGGCAGGCAGAGACTATTGCCGGTTGGGGAAGAATGAGGGGAACACCGGTTCGCTTTGCAGGCAGAGCCACCCACCCTACAGCCTGGGATGTTGGAGACCTCCAAGCATCTGACCTGTGCGCTTGTCTCACTGATTGTGCTGGCCCCGCTGTCTGCATTTGTGTTCTCAGCCCTGGGCTGGCCTTTCTGACCAGGTGGTGGTAGTTTCCAAGGGGTTAATTGCTCCCCTCCCCATGACCCTCACGGTACACCAACCATTAGGGTAAAATGGGTAGCCGCGACTTTTTTTGGAGAAAGGTGTGCCCAAACTCCTGCTTTAAAATGTTGAGCCAAAAAAAAAATAAATAAAAAAGAAAGAAAAATCACTTGCTACATGAAGGAGTGAGCATCATGTCTCCATAAAGATTTGCTGACCTCTTTCCAGGTCTTTTTCCTGCAGCCGGGAGGACAGAGCCTCAGCTGCTATCACAGCTGTCATGCATTACAGCTCCTGGGCGGACGGAGCTGCCTTCTGCTTCATGCACTATGATGTGAAGTGACTGGCACACCCTGGTGCGGAGGATCCTTGGGTATGTATCGCAGAGAATTGTGAAGAAAGACCAGCAAGACGCCTAAACCAGGACAGCCTTAATACTCAACTGCCAACACGGGCATCCCCAGCACATTCCTTGTCCGGGAGGCACGGCGAACACCAGCAGTAGCAAGTTGGCCATGGCAGGACTTCCTAAAGCAACATATCTGAAAGGCAGTGCTCCTGCCAGCATCCAGGATTGTGATGTAGACTGCAATTTCAGAAGGAACACATGGCGGTTCCTTGACTGTAGAAGGCAGTTGGCAATAGCAGTGAGCACTTAACGAGGTTTTTCTGAGATGGCTTACCTAAAACTGATCACAACACAAGGTACAGCAAGGGGTTAGCGTGTATTTTTGCTCGAGTGTGCTACCAGCCAGCTTTGTTATCTTCCTACGTATGACGGTAGCAGGCTGACTCGCTCTGCGGTCAAGCCCAGGGTTGTTGCAGCGATCACCTTCAGTAGAAGGATGAAAGGACCTGACAATCTGGTACCTTTTGGCCCAAACTTGTTCAAGAACATTATTTTAAAATCATCTCAAGGTCTGGAAGACTGGTGAAAGGGATAACTGCAAAATGTCATGAGCTGTCATAGCCATCTTTGCTCCGATTCTAGTCTCAGTGGTCATAACCACTTGTGGTTATGGTGGTCTAGTCTCATTGGTCAACACCCGTGACACAAATCCAGAGGCAAAAAAAACACCAAGGTCCAGCAGCTGTATAACATGTCATATAATGTACCTGCTCCTCACTCTTCTTACCCCTGCCAGGAAAACACAGCATCAAACATTAATCTAAAATAGGCTTCAGCTTGAATCTCACTTGGCGCGTGAGCCCCGTGGTGACGGCGTTAGTGAAAACGCCTCAGTCAGAGCTCACCTGGCGAAGGCAACGATGCTGAGCAGATCTGGGTCTGGGAAATGGTTTGCTTTTGGTTGTATGAAAGGTCTAGCAGGGGAGCTGAATGCCCCCTTTACTGACTGGATTTTTCTTTGATTTCTTGTCACCTGCAAAAAAATGAGGAGGAAGCTCACTGTTCGGATCACTTCATCCCAGGGTCTTTCCCAAGATTAGTATGAGTATCTAGCTTTTTTTTTATTTTTTTTTTTTTTTTTTTTTTTTGTATTAATTTACAAAAGACCTCACTTTCCAAGTGAATAGCAACACATATATCCTCTTGTGATACCACTTGTCCCCATATCCTTTCAGTTGCAGATTCTTCTAACAGCATGATCTCTTATTTCATCATCCAACACCTTCCTTTGTTATTTTTCTTTCTTTTTACAGGTGTTGCTCGTAAGAGCTAGAAAGGACAGGATATCTGTGAAACCTGACAAAAGGCAGTTTCTTTAACTTAATTCAATCTATGGGATGGAAGGCTCTGTACATGCATTCATCTGTACCTAGATACACGCACATGTGTGCGCCTGTGTGTGCGTGCATATTTTGTTTTCAGAATCTTTTTCAAATGTGCCCTTAAATGCTGACAATGCAAAACCAACAGCCCCATGCAACTCTGGCAAGTTAGAAAGTGTAGGCTGGGCAGCCAGCACCAACCTTAATAACCAAAAATAACTGCTTGGGTCTGAACCAAGTATTTTCTCATCAGTATGCAGCACCAGGGTGTAGGAGGAGGAAAATGAGGAGTGGGAGGATATAAAACAAACAGTGAAAAGGAAAAATGTCAGTTGTGCTCTGGCCTTCCTTTCTGCTTCTCACAGCCCACCCCAAGCAATGCAGTTGCGGTATGCGAGGGGCTGCCTACAGAGCCGGGGTAGCACGCATACAGCTGAACACATCTGGCGAGCAGTTGCCTGATTTTGTGCTGCAAGTCAGCCAGCAGCATCCACATTTCGAAGCAAGTCCTCTGCCATTGTTGCAGAGTGGTTTATGACTTGACTGTTCCTTTGTAATAGGTTCGTTCCTCCAGCCAGCAATACTACTGTCACTCTTTCATCTTTGCCTCCCTGCTCGCTACAGCCTTCATCCACACATGCATACATACAGTCAAACTCGGGGAGATTGCATCGGAGAATTTGATACCAGTGCTTTATCTGAAAAGCTAACTACCTTCCCCTCCTAAGGCCATTCTCTTCAAGGCAAACCATATTTATTTAGGTGTGTAACACCAGTTCGCAGGCCTGACTTTGGCATCAAAGTGGAAACCTGTGGCTTCAGTACTCCCAGGTGCAACGCAAGACGTATGTTAATGCTATTTCTCGGGCAAGCTGTGGTTGCATAATGAAACGTAAGGAAATGGAAGAATTCCCTTTTTCAGATTGGCCTCACTCAGCCAGGAGCAACACATCTGTCCTCTCCCTCTTTTCTATTGCCCATGCTATCACGAAAGCAGCTAGGGACAATTTCCTTCTCTCCGAGATTTGTTTGAAGCAATAGAGATGGTAAAGAAGGAAAAAAAAAAAAGGGGGGGCCAACCAAACAAAAAACCCCAACCAAAAAAAAATCCAACCAACCAACCAAAAAAAAACCCCAAAAAACAACCTCTGATAGGCTGCTATTGGCTGCTGTTCTCATTTTAATTATTTCTACTTTCCCACCTCATTATTTCTACTTTCCCATCCCAGGGTTTCAACAAGGCTGGATTTTGACACCAGTAGCATGAAGAAACTTTGGATAAAGAGAAGAAAATTGCTAGAAGAGCGGATATTTCTCTGTGAGCTGGTCCATGTGTAGGACAGGAAGAAAGATTGGAAAATAAACTCTTCGTGGGCACTGGGGGTTACACCAGACAAAGAATAGAGATACAGCCGTGGAAATACAGCTGTGCACATGGAAGATGTGATAGACTGGCAAAGTCAAATCGCTTCAGAAGCAAAATTAACTGTGATTACTTGATGCAAGACATCACTCAAACCAATCAAATTGTTATTTTGGGAAATCATAAATTTGTATCCAGAGTCAGTTTGTCACTCATTAAAATCTTATAAGAATGATTAGGAAATGATCTTAATAAGTAAATGTTCTCCTCTTTTTCATTTAATAGCTTAAAATATAAGATGATCTCACCTGGCTTTTACATGACCCCTGACCACCTTGCAGGTTATTATTCTCATCCTTACTGCTAGGATCGAGCCCGCTCTAATTCTTTCTGGCGCAAGCCTAGCTGAAATCTCCTTGACACCATCTTTATCTGGGCGAGGTGTGTTGTCCCGGCGCAGTACATCCGTAACTCGTTCCCCTCAGCTCATTGCTTGCTGCCCAGGGCCAGGGGCAGAGTAATGCTGCGGTGACCATGAAGTACATGAATGAAAAAGGAAGAGGAATCCTTATGAATCTTTGTGAAACAAATGAAAGGGGTGTAATCCAGAGCAGCCTTGTGATTCCTCCATGTTATAAGGTGAATTATTTTTGTGGTTACATTGAATAGATGGAAAATGGTTACTTAGGCCACTTCTACCAGCCTTTTTGGCTCACTTGAAAAGCTGTTCTTGCTAGGAAATCCCCCGCGGGAGGGACTTCACAGATCAGGTCAGTGGCTTTTCATGTGTGCTGCATATCTGCAGACTCAAACTGGGCACCTTATGTTATTTTAAGGAGTTTCTGTGAAACGCACCATTTTTAAGCTATGCAGAAATAGGCACAGTCATTATTAAAGTATTGCTTAAATTACATTTGAAAAGGGGGGCTTAGGTGCATATCATTTCTTTTGACTACACAAGGGCATATTTTGCCCACAAGCATATGTCATATTTCTGAGTGAAATATTCCTCTCTTTCCAGGAATTACCCTTGTGAAATGATGGGCTGGATCTGTACATGAAAGAAATACAGATCATTCTGTATCCTTAAATCTAACAGGTAAACCATAATAGAGAAACCGTAAAACAAAATCTCCAGAAGACATATTTAAAACACACACACAAAAGAACCACCAAAAAACCCCACCAACAATCCAACAGTTTTTAAAAAGGAAGAATTTCAAGTACAAGATACTGTAATACGAATGTAGCAGTGAATTTACTTTACCTTTAAATTTTACTTTTCCTTACATGGAGCTACAGGCAATTGAAAAGCTGTTGAAATCTGTACTTCTTAAGCCTCCTTTTCAATAGAATAACTACAGGAAACCCAAGGGATTCAAGTGCCCAACAGGTTAAGAGCAGTTTTATTTAATACATTGTCCTGCTTTGCTGAAAGAGAATGGTGATCTCTTTAAGAGACCTTTTTTATTTGCTTTCAGCTCATCCCCGCTTCACAGTGCAATTCTCTATTTCTTTCTCTCCATATCTAGAAAAAAAAAAAAATGCCAGTGTGACACATTTTCAGAAAGTGACAACATGGTTTAGAAACTGTCAGTACCTAATGAAGCATTTCAGCTCTATTTTATAAGCTGTGATTATCATGATCATTTTACTGATACATATATGGATTTGACATCTGCAGCCCTTTAGCCTTTTAAATAATCTGGTCAGCAAAATTGCTAGTATGTAGGTCAATTTAACCATTTATTTCTAGGTTTTCTAGTGGTTTTTTTTTAGTCTTATGCTCTGGGTATATTTTCCTCCTTCTTTGTAGGAAACAGAGCAGAGAAGACTTGGAAGATATTCAACAAACTCAATTATAAACTCAGGAACTTCATATTACTTACTCTATTTGCTCAAGGCAATGCATCATATAAGTAACACTGACAGAAAGGCTCTGACCCAAGAATTTAAAGCACAGAGCAGAGCTATTGCTCCTGCTGCTCTTAGGTTATCAAAATGTTTGGTTAATTGTACCTCTTCTCATATAGATCTTCAGAATACAGGTCTAATAACATGGCTGTAGGAATGGGGAGTGGATCAAAAGGAAGTGAAAACCTATGGATTAGGTGTTGGACTGGCATTAGGAAAGAGCCCCAGATGACATATCTGAAACCAGGAGTAGTTAATGCCTTTCTCCAGTTTCCAGACCCATTCACTTGGGTACCACAGGAAAGAACGCTGTGTCCCATGTCTCTCTGCCTGCTCCCATAGGATTAGTTTGGTTTCAGTGGCAGGACTTCAGCGGTCCTGGCAATGCTGATTGTAACGAAGCTGCTGCTGACCCAACGTGGGAAGGGGGACGGTGCAGGAGATGCACGTGTGAACCCAAGACAGTCCTCGTGCAAGGCTCACGCACCTTGCTTGTGCATGAATGGACAAACCGGTAGATGCACAGATAAACATCGAATAATTTGGGTTGGAAGGGACCCCAGGCTCAGGATCAGTCAGGTTGCATAGGGATTTGTCCATAAAGACTTCACTCTCGTGCTTGCAGATGTTCACTCTGGTGCCTTCTTTTGCTTTCCCTGGAAGGCAGCTGATTTGGGTCCAAGTGTAACCTTACGCAGGTGACCGTGACACTCGCTGAGGTAGTTGAATGTGTGATTCCCTTCAATCACACAGGTGGTCCTGGTGAGGTTCAGATCCCTTCAGAATACCCCCACGGAGATTTGGACTGAAATGATTTCACATCAAGACTGTGCAGTCTGACACACAGCATGAGCGGGCCTCATCAGCAGTTGGTTACCTTGTTCATAACAGAAATGCTCCAAACACTGATTGGGCAGTGTCCCCGCATTTCGGTTGCCACAAAATTTTGTTGTTAGGCTCAAAGATAAGAAAGCAAATTTTGCATAATTTGCCTAATGATTTTATTTTCCTTAGAAACTCTAGAGGGTTTACATTGGAAATGTACTATTGCACTATTGCTCCAGGCTGGATGGAGATCTGTAACTAAAATCTGTAACATTTTTAAATAACATTTTTCAGACAAAAATTAAAAGCTTTTTTTTTTTTTTTTTTTTTTTTTTTATGTTTGTGATACAGAGGTTTGGTTTTCAGCTTGGTTCTTCCACTCTAACATATTAAGTACAATCTTTCATGGAAATAGGTCTGTCTACTCTTTTCCACTTAGAAATCAAGGTGGTTGCTCAAGAAGCCAGACGCAAGGAGCCCAGAAGACAGTATACCACTCTGAACCCAAGAGCAGCAGCATAACAAGTGCTGTAAATGATGCTCACAAGGTAAGTGCCACAGCGTTTGGACACCCGTGCTAGATATTCATGCTGTGCATGAAAAGCTTTCATAGACCCACACAGTACTGATGGTAGGTCTAGCACCACGAATCACCAAATTCAAGTGAAATTTATCAATTCATATGTGAGTGTGCCTGTTTCCATGCGTGTGTCCACAGAGCTACTTGCACATGTAACAAAATAAATAAATTCCAACTAGATTTTAACATCGATTTGTAGGTAACTCCTTTCTGCAAATACTGATTTGTGCCTCTTCCTGGAAACCACCTACGGATAGCCAAGAACTAAAGAAACCTTGAAAACTGTCATAGCAACATTTCAGATTGCAGTTGGGAAGCCTGTGCAATATTGGTGCCTTGTTTCAAAACTGACATCCAAAAATTCAAGTTTAACATCCAGCACCTGTTCAGTGCTTTTCTGAATCAGGGCCATTCACAGGAATAGTCACTTGCCCATGCTTTTACCGCACAGACAATTGTTAACCCATAGGATGCCTTTTCAATAAAAGTTGACCAAACTACATTCTCATTACGAATTGCCTCATGAACTTTCCTGAAATAAAATACACTCACAGAAAACTATATCATAGTCTTCATAAAGCAGTATTAACAGATGGGAACTACTTTGTAAACAGATTTTTCCTATAAGAAATGATGAGATTAAATTCATTCCTGGAACAGTGAGTACAACCCTGTGTCAGATCTTGAGGATCTTGTTTTCATTTTCCAGTTGCTGTACAAATGAAATAATCATGAGTGCCCAGTCAATGACTACGCTGGGTCAGAAGGTCTGCTAAATTAGTAACACTTCATTGCGCCACAAAATTTGCTGCTACCTACCACAGTTTAAGCAGGGACGTACAACAGATCAGGTACTAATTAACGACTATCCTTATATCCTGGGCTCCATCAGCAGAGGGGTGGCCAGCAGGGACAGGGAGGGGATCGTCCCTCTCTACTCTGCCCTCGTGAGGCCCCACCTGGAGTCCTGTGTCCAGGTCTGGGGCCGCAGTACAAGAAAGATGCAGAACTGTTGGAGAGGGTTCAGAGGAGGCCACGAAGATGATCCGAGGGCTGGAGCACCTCCCCTACGAAGAGAGGCTGAGGGAGCTGGGCTTGTTCAGCCGAGAGAAGAGAAGGCTGCGGGGGGACCTCATTGCAGCCTTCCAGTACCTGAAGGGAGCGTCCAAACAGGAGGGGAACCAACTTTTTAAAAGGGTAGAAAATGGCAGGACAAGGGGGAATGGATTGAAGCTGAAGGAGGGAAGGTTTAAATTAGATATTAGGGGGAAGTTTTTTACAGAGAGGGTGGTGAGGGGCTGGAACAGGCTGCCCAGAGAGGGGGTGGATGCCCCATGCCTGGAGGTGTTCAAGGCCAGGTTGGACGGGGCCCTGGGCAACCTCGTGTAGGTCCAGGCCTGGAGGTTGGTGTCCCTGCCTGTGGCAGGGGGGTTGGAACTCTGTGACCCTTGGGGTCCCTTCCAACCCAGACCTTTCTATGATTCTATGACTAAACTCACAGCTGAAGTAGAGACAGTGGAAACACTCTCTTTCAGACAAGCTGGTGGTCTGATTCCAAAGTTCACAAAATGGGTCTGTGATTCAAATTGCAACACCTTTTGTTTTCAAGCAGCAGAACCAACAGAGGAAGTCAGTTCAATTCTAGTGCAAGAGATGGGAATATCACTTAAAGTATGCATTATACATGATGTCTTCTTTGACAAAATCTCCTGAATGTCTCCTTCCCCATTCGTTCATCCCAGCAATGATGTGACTCTACCGGAGCCCTGGACAAGAGCCGTTCGTTGCTCTGCTGCCCCACAGCAAACGCTCCTCGCAGAGGAGCCAGCCCACCCACCCGTGCCACTGCTACCCTCGTGCCTGCACCAGAAATTTGTAACCGTAACTCTGCTGCCCCAGAGAGGCTCTCACAGCCTCCCCGAGCACGGCACCCATTTCCTCCCGCTGCCGCCTGCACCCAGAACTGGAGGTCCGTGTCCATTTTTGCTCGGTGCCTAGGACCTGATGTGCTGCCCTTGCCGCACATTGCCCATAACCGTGCAGATGCTATACATCCCTGTGCTGTTGGCCCTGAAAGGACCAATGCATGCAGAGGTCAAGGGCCTTTCTTGTACTTTCATGTGCTCATTGTAAGGGCTAAACGTAAGAGCCCATATGAATCAAGCAATCTCTCTCTGTTGCCAACAGCAGATTTTCTGTACACAAAATGCATCTTGAAAACTGCAAATTTTCTTCATTTTTAAACATTTTTCTTTCTGTATTGACCCCAGTCACAGAGTCATCTCTTCATTGACTTTCTGGCTAGCATTTGTAAAGAAGACAAAAAGCTGCTTGCTCTTTCCTCGTGGTGTGTTTTACATGATGCGCAGCCCAAGAGAGTCCAAACGTTCATGAAAGGACATTGGACAAGTTCAAGGGAAGCTGGCTGAAAAGGACACAAAGACTGGAAAACTCCTTTGGGTTTCTTCATGCCATGGATTCAGCTGCTCTTAGTTGGACTGGCTTAAAATTAGCGCACACATTTTTTTCTGTCCTCTTCTGTCGGCTGAACGCTTGCAGACAGCAACCCCATAAAGCACGTGTACTGTCTCTCTTTTTTACCCTCTTTTTCTCCCTCACACAAACCAAAACACAGACACACACACACTGGTGCATGCACACACAGAGTCACAGCTTGTCAACAGCTTTAGCAAAGTAAAATACAAATGATAATTAGAAACATGTGACCCTAGAAAAGCAGCACAGAAACTAAAAGGTCATCTTTTTTCCAAATGACCTAATTAGAAAAGCCTGGAGTGTTGGCTACAACATAATGGTTTTACACAGCTTTTTAACATAGACTTCCTGTTTCAAAACAGCGCAATTTAGTGCTCCTGCAAAAAAAAAAAAAAAAAAAAAAAAAATAAATTGGCATTTAATGCCAGCAAAATTAGGCCTCACAACAACACCTGCCTCAAGCAATCTCCAGCCTGTTACATCTACCAATGGAGCATTGCGGTTTGCCATCCCACGATGACCATCGAGAAGCCAGCGCCAGGACCGCTGCCAGCTGGCGAGAGAGGCTGAAGAGGCACTCCAGCGTGATACGGAGCAGGCAGGCATGCCTGCCCGCAACCCCTGCCTGCGCCATCCGCTGCAGCATCCTTGCCTTGGCTGAGCCGGAGGCGATGGGTAGAGGAGAAGTGGTGACGGAGCAAGGAGAGGAGGTGGAGGCATGAAGGAGTGCAGGAAAAGATGGGAAAAGGAAGGTAGGGACCAGGGCACAAGGGAAAGAACGGGGGAAGATTTCTTGCCTGGGGCCATCTCTAAGAGAAGAGCATGGGGTACAGCTGGGGGATTTGCAGAGTTTGGTTTTACTTCCTCACTTCTCACTCCACGCTCCTGTTTAATAATTGTCTTTGTTCTGGTGAACATGTATGCCATTTACTTCTGCAAAACTATTAATCCCAACTTATTCATCGTTCAGCGAAGCTATATTTAGTTTATGGTTTTTCCCCATAAATCAAACCCTGCAGGCTCCTTGATTTTAAACATTTAATTATGGCAGCTATTCCCAAGCTGTAGGGCATGTCCCCACCGTGGTGGGAGTGCAGGGGGCTGCTGCGAGATCGGCTCAGGACAGGAGCGAGGGGAGGACGTGAGCTGGCTCTCAGGCTGGAAGCAGAATAACCAGGACACCATGGGTCTGGCCTGAGCTAATTAGAGAGAGGGACAGAGTTCATGGAGGAAGAAAGAGCTGGAGAAAATAGCTTGGGAAGGGCCGAGTTAAGGCCATACTCTGGATTAATAGAGACAGCCAAAATAGGTTTCTGTGAATTCAGCTGAAGAGAAGCCCTAGTTTTCACATGGCAGAGAGGCTTAATGCTTTGCAGCCATCATAAAGGTGGGAGGGACATGAAGTTTGCGCGTCCATGTCCCCGGGGGCTTAGAAGTTCTCCGCTCATAGTGGTTTCATTGGGAATTGACGGCATTGCCCATTTCTCAGGCAGTCTCCGTGTCCCATAGGATTGAGCTGGATGAAGCAGCATGGAAAAATAATACATACTGTGCATGTAGTGTGCTGCTTAACCATTTTTTCCAAACTTACAAAAGCATGTGATCTTCATTGAAAACTGTGTACATGCCAAGTTTAGAGCTTTACATTCAAACTGTACTTGAGAGTCTGTAATGGAAAAAAAAAAAAAAAAAAAAGCAAAGCAAAAAAAAAAAGATAGTTGGTAAAAACCCCATAATATTTCCCTGGCTTCATTGTTCTGAAATGACTGCATGGATTTTATTCAGCTGTTTATTTTTTTGTTTGCTCTGGTTTGAGAAGAACAAATGTCAAATTTTAGCCTCAAAGGTAATTTTACAATGAAAGCCACTGAAAATAGGGGTTGAAAAAGAAAAGTATCATAACAATAGTAGTGGTAGCACAATGATATTATGTATTAATAACAGTTACCTTGTGGTAATACTCTTAGTGAATATCTCATCCATCATTAGATGGGGGCATTCAGATATACTCAGTGCTTATAATACACAACACAGAATGAAAAAAGAAGCATTGGCAAGACACTGTATCATTTGTAATACAAGTTACGTGAATGCTTAAAGTTAGAGAGTGGCAATTTGCATCTTCCCTGTATTGCACTGAAAATGTAGACAATATCCTCAAGACTCTTCTTTTTTTCTCTGTATGTGCAAGGGGTGCCGAGTCCCACTGAGGCAGAATCAGGTCCCTGCAAAGCGTTCGCACCTGCATGGGGCTGTCTGTTGATCTGGGGAGAATCAGGTCACTAAGACATAACTTGGTTTCAAAGACTGAAAGGTACTAATTTTATATGCCAGTAAATCCATCAGATCACAAGGAGACTGAGGAAATGCTTTTATCTTTAAAATGACAGGCATTAATAATGTTACCAGAATTTCCCTTATATATAACTTTAATAGTTTCAGGACTCTTCAATATCTGCACAATGTGAAAGCTTCTGAAATATAAAAGGCAGTGTCCCCTTCAGAGTTACTAGCATTGCCAGCATGGGTGTGGGAAGATGAAATATGTTCTCGGGGAAAAAGGAAAGATTGGACAGAAGAGAGGAAAAGCCGTAAGTGTTTAAGGAGAGGTATGTTATATAGACACTCATACTGACAGCATTGTAGCTGGTTCTGTAAAGAGAAAGACCAGCTCCAGAGCGGGGCTGCAGCCACCAATTCAAGCAGGGAAGGTTTGCGCTGAATTCCCACTCACAGCTGTGCACGAGGCGTGCGTTTCAAAACAGCGGTTGCTGGTGACCTTGCAAAGTCAATGGGGAATTTACTACCCGATGCAAAGTGAGGTCCGCAGCAAGCACTCTTGAAAACCTGAACCACAAGCTCCAAGTATGATCCAGACAAGAAATGTCTCGCCTGTTTCCTCGGAGCGTCGTAGGCTCTGCAGCTTCCTTCATCCTTCCTCAGATGAGGTTCTTGGAGCCAATGGCCAGAAAATGGCTGCTTAATCTTAAACAAAATGTGGATGAATAAAGGACTCTATTGGGACCGCAGGTCATGTTTAAATAATCACAGGTTAATGAGATGTCAATCTTCCCTCCACCCCAGGATAATTAAAAAAAAAAAAAAAAAAAAAGGCAAAAACCATTTTTTTTTTTATGTATATGCCATTAAAGGAGTTCTGCATCTTGTAATCCTGATATTCATCTGCTTGGACCACAGGGGTAAGTTCATGACAAGAACATGATAACTACAATCTACCTTTGCACTTACTCAAGCCTCTAATAATTTCCTAGCAGGGTGCCAACATGCAGCTCAGCTGGATGAAGCGGAGCGAGCATGCCGTGACCTGAAAAAAAGACTAATCACTCCCTGAACTACACCCAGGACGAATTTCTCCCGATACACGTGAGAATTAGTAGGGAGAAGGTACCTCATGGACAGAATATAATGCAGCAATGAGTTGCGTGGGTTGAGTGGACATCATTGCAGGTAGTACTTACCGGCTGCCCCGTGTACTGAGCATTTAGCAGCCTGTCTGGATCATTACTTTTTTTTTGCTCTTTTCTTCCCAAGCTAATGGAGTTCCTGGGAACGGTTCAGTAATGGAGCTCTGCGGGGAGTTAGTGTCCCTGCTTTTTTGTCTTCTCACCTTACTTAATCGTCTATCTAATACAGGACCTATATTAGCTATCTCATATAGGAGCTGAGTCTTTGCCAAAATGTGGCAGAGCTCAGAGGGTGGGGACGAGAGACCGGAGAAGCAGCAAACCACACAACTTTTTGGTTTTGCAGTGTGAATTAGTCACTACTACCCCACACCTGCTTCTCTTTAAAAAGCAATGAAAAAAAAAATATCCTGGTAAAATGATACAGGTGAACGACGAGATTTATTTACTGAAGTTCCTGTAATCTGAACTTCTGTTCTTTAAGATACTTTTCGTTAGTATCACTTTAGTACAGCACACGGAGATTTTTACATCGGCAGCAGCGATTCATTGCCTTTGTTAAAGGTTATTTGAAAGTGTGCACAGAGCAGATCTATAGAAAATCTACAGGATATTCCATTTGGTTCATATGATTCAAGTTCACTGCAGACTGTACAGTCACAGCTTCCCAGTTCTGCTGGAAATACTACAAGCTATTATATTTTTTTTTATTAGCTATAATGTGCAGATGATATGGAAACTGAAGGATACCGAGCTCCTTCCACTTTTCACTTCCAGTCGCCCACTCTCTCTTTCTTTCCCTTTCGCACACACACTTCATTGATCTGATTCCTACATTTATTTTCATCAGAGAACAGATTTAGTTGATCACAGAAAGTTGCTCATTCCAAAGTGGAAAGATTTTTGCTTTGTTTGGCAATGGGAAGCATTTTTAACAGGTTTGGGCTTTCAGAGTTCGCATTTCATAAGCTAACTGCGTGACTCAACCGAGGCAGTATGAGCAGAAAAGGCAATAGAATATGCACAAACAGCTCCATAACATAAGGTCCTTCTAATAGCGATTGTTTTATTGCCTCAGTATCAGATTTACAAAGTTTCTTAATTCACGGAAATCCTGCTTAGGAAATAATGACTGGTCTTCAAGATCGATTTTTTTTTTTTTCACTTTTGTTCTCAGTGAACACCGAACCAGAAAGCTGTCAGTGTCTGTCATTTCTGCCTTATTATTAACACAAGCTGCAGGGTTTACAGGGGCTGCGCAAGAGACTAACTTGTTTGTACTGACCTACCAGAACCCCAAAACACCCCTGCATCAACGCCAGCTGCAGCGAGTTAAACCCCAGCTCCTGGATGGGTTCACTCAAGCATCCCGCTGACAAAGAAGGAAACGTTGCAGAGGTTATCTGTGCTTCGAAGGCAGCACCAGACCCAGGAACTCGCATTTTTCAGGCTGTCACTCGGGGACTGCTGAACATGTATATTATGACCGTAGGAGTGAGGCTCAGAGTGTGGTGTGCAAGAAACCTGAGTTTCTTACTAGGTGCTGGGAGGAGAATAATTCAGAAGAAAATCTTTCTCTTTTCAAATTTATTCTTTTTTTCTTTACATACCAAATTCAAATTTCTATATTCCTCAACTGCCTGGAAATCAAACACATAGACAGCTCCCAGACTGTATAAAACTGGCATCCAGAATGTGCAGGAGGCTGGGAGGGGAGCGGGGGGCCCCTGTGAGTGCACCCGTGGGGAAATAAATCGGGAAGCCACTCCAACAGAGCCCCACGCTGCTGCAGAAAAAGCTGCTTGCAGATCTGCCGCTCTTCCTCAGAGCAGATCCTGCTCTGAGAGGGTATGTTTAGAGGTTGTGTTTTGGAGGGTTTTTTGGAGGGTTTCTCCACCCTCCATGGAGAAGGGAAGCGAAACATTGGGTGGTGGAAGAGCAGGCAGCAGCGCCCACAAAATACAGCCTTACTTAGGGGCACGATAGGAGGTAGCAGCACTGCAATGAAGCTCCCATTCCTGAAGATTCTTGTCCAGCAACAATAAAATACACCACTGTAATCAATCCCTGCAGCTACAGCCTCTCTGGTATGTTGCTCCACAGCTTGAAGGAGCCATGCCCCGAAGTGCGGAGCGTGGCACGAGGTGAGCGGGAGGCCGTAAACTTGACTTTATCGCAGATTTTTAGACCCATGGAAAGACAATAACTAAGTCGGTAAGCATTGCTCCAGGCAGGCAGCACTGCCTTGCACAGGAGGGGTCAGCAGGACAGTGTTAGTGTTTCTGGAAGTCACAGTAATTACTGAAACAAGAACTCCCTGTTGTTTTAGCATCAGTATAAGACTAAAAGGTAGATATTGTCCTCCTTATCATCTGTGAGAGTCGTGATATCTCACATGGGGAGCTGTGGACAAAAACAGAGCCGAAACCTTTGGGCCATGGAGCTGAAAATCAGATTTTCAGGGAGCTACCTGGTGGCACAGCCATGCTGGGCAATGGCTGGCACTGCAGGGACCACCAGCTATCCGAAGTCCTTGCGCTTCGCCACAGCAATACTTGCACCTGGAAGGAGGAGGGGGCCTGTGTGGCAGCATTCTTTGAGTAATGCTATAACAGAATAAATGGTCTAGAAAGTACGTCTTATGATGGTAGTGCGGGGTTGGGCGATGCGGTGAAGGCTTCCCACAGCCTGCTCGGGGCTGGCACAGTCTCCCCAGCGAGGACTGCTCTGAGCTGAGCGATTCCGTGTCGCAGTCAGGCGTGACCCCGTAAAAGCACCTTGCTGTCAGATCAGGCACATGGAAGCACACCACTTGCAGAGGAGGTGTTTCCATCACCGCTTCCAGCACTGCCCTTTGGCTTGCTGCTGAGGGTAGGGGAGAAACCGAGGTGCTCCGAAGCATCAAGCATCTGCCAGCCTCACTGCCCTCACAACTGCAAGCCAAAGGCAGGATTTGACAATCAGCATCTCCTCCCTCAAACCACCCCTGAAGTTCTTCCTCAGGGCTTGTTTGGTTATAGTTCAGGCCAGCCTGTGAGCTTTCCTGAGAAAGAGCCATGGGGAAAGGTGTGCAGATGTTGAACAAAGATCCCAAACTTTTTTTTTTTTTTTGTTACTTTCTAAAGTTTTTCCAAAGCTGTTATTTGGACCAGACAGCATTTTGCTAAGACAATTGAAAGCCTGAATGGAATGTGCCAATGAAACCCACATGCACAAGTTGTGGCTTGTTAATATTAACAGCAATATTTGTCCGAATGAGGACAGGTGGGCAACTTCTTGATTGCAGTGCACCTTTGGATGGCTCAGAAAGAAGCATCTTGCCTTTTCAGCAGGAAAAAAAGTCTATTGTTTAATGACATCTCATAGCAGGTGCATGCAAGATCATCACCACACGTTACTGGAGTTGGTAGCAATTCACTAACTATCAGCAGTGGGTTTCTGGAAAATATTTTTTCTTTCTATTAAGTTTGTTTCTTACCTTTCCTCAGAGACCAAACTGATTATTCACGTCGCGATCAAATCACCACTCATTTGGCTTGTTGCTCTTTTTCAGATGGACTGTTAAGCCATCATTTTTATGGCATTTTTACTTTTGCTATATTTTCTGAATCTTCACTTGTCTAATTACTTGGAAGGTTGGGTTTTTTTAAGGCTCAATAAAAACTTTGTTCCAAATCAAACATTTACAGATTAAGAGCCACACAAACAGCCTCTCGTATCTGCACCTACAGTTTTGTGGTTGGAATCAACTGCATGTGATAATTTGGCATTTGGGTTTATCAGCATTTTTGAAACTGATCTTCAAAATTAAGTAGCTGGCCAGTCATGAGTATAATTACCCAGTTTGCACAGCAATTGCAAGACTTAGGGTTCAGTTCTGCTCTGTTCAGCATCACAGGCAAAATCTCATTGATTTTTATGGCAGGAATAGACTAAGATCATGTGGCGACTCAGCTCTCATAACTGGATAAATCCTAATTTTTAAAAGCAGGGCTTCAGTCATCTGATCTCACCTTACTGACATACGTGCAAATTACAAGTATCCAGGGCTTCCTTCCATTTTTCTAAAACTACTCCACCACCAGAAACATCTTTACTACTACTTGTGAAATCCTTAAGCCTGAACCTTGTTGTGCTGGGCACAGCACGTGCAGAAGTCAATCATGACTGTTTCAAAACTAACACTATTAACACAGTATAAAAAAAAAAAAAAAAAAAAAATTAATCTGCGTAACTTTTTACTATTCAGGTTTTGCTTTTCGCCACCCCAAACCCATCCCATCTCATTTATAGCAGAATTTAAGTCCTCATGTTCAGCTTACAGATGAGGGTATCTCAATTCATTATATCTGTTAATTTAATTTTACAACCTTTTCTGAAAAATATTCAAGATTGACTTTACATGTAAGACAGTTGGGTATGAAAAATTAAGAGAATTAGGGTTTATTTATTTATTTATTTCAAAAGAGACACAGTCTGAACTTAAAAGAGGACATCTCAGATAAAGTCTCAACTTTGCCAGAAATTCCTTGTGTACTCTTGGGAATTAATTTCATTTCTCTCCAATGCTGCTTCCCATCTTTAAAAGTGGCATAAAACCATTTTCCTTTCTTTCCCCCATCTATTTAGATCCTTAACACTTCCTTGGCCTCTTGCTGTTTCTAATGATCTTAATACTTCCAGATGCCAACACGATACAGGTAATAACCACAGGTTTCATATGATTCCCGCTGGGGCAGTGTGAGATGGACTAGGTCTGTCAGGTTTGTCCCACAGTCACAAAGGGCTCTTTAGGAATGAGATGCGTTAGGAGACAAAAAAAAAAAAAAAAAAAAAAAAAAAAAAGAAATAGGGTTGCTTTAGGAATATTTGTCAAGTCTTCAGCCAAAGCCCGTGAACTCTGTATACCTTAGTTTCTCTGTAAATATATGATGGGTGAAGAAAAAAAAAAAAAAAGGATATTTACCTTCTAAAAGGACTACCAGTAGTCATCCTCTCATGCTCATGAGGCTCTGTTAATGGGAGAGCACTACACAGAAAAAGCCCTTCAAGAACAGAGCCCAGTTTTGCCATCTCATGAATTTTGCCTTCAGTTAGAAGATCATGATCCCTTCCTCTGTGATACTTAAATCTGGTGCTAGCTGCAGTAAGGCTTCTCAGATCTCTTTTATGTCTGGAAAATAAAAACCAGAAAAAATGTAAATTGGAAAGTAAGGATATACTCTTAGGATATTAGGAAGCACTAAAGGAAAAGAAATGGGAGACAGAATCACATTACTATGTGTGAGTTCATAAAGAGGTTTTCTTTTAAAATTCTCCTCCAAAACGTTAGTCCGTGTAATGAATTGGACTAACAGGTATGCTATAAATGTAGCAACTACTGTAAAATGCCATAAAAATGATGGGTTAACAATCTAGATGAAAAAATAGTAACAAGTCAAAATAACAGTGATTTGATCTTTCATGTGAATATTCAGTTCAGTCTGAGATAAGAAGTAACATTAATGATGAGAGGATATAACTGTCAAAAAATCCTGGGAAAGAAACTTAATGGAAAGGAAAATATTATTCAGACCCCAGTGCTGGTAATAAGTAAATTATTACCAACTTTGATAAAATTGGACAATTAATATGTAGAAGTGCCATAAAAGCGTGTAGAGTCTCTAGCATGCAACATGAGCTGTTGCTTAATAATAGAGGACCTGGTTTAGTCTAAAACTTTCATAAACAACATCTTTTTATATTGTCCTATACATTTTGAAAATTATCCCATTTTTCTTGAGATCTTTTCTTATGGTGTTAATAACAGAGTAGAGAGTTTTTGAAAAAGCTTTTCAGAGATAATCTTCTCGATTTTTAAGGAGTGACTGCACTTCTCCTTTGATAGCAGCAATTTTACTTTTAACTGCATGTAAGTTGCCCTTGACTATAATGAGGTATATTAAGGATGTAAATATTACGTAGGCACACATCTATAAGTGAGTCTATGGAGCACATGGAGGGTACGTACAGGTTATGCACAGTTACTCAGGACTGAGTCTGCTGCTGTGCAGATGTGGATTGAAATGGTAGCTGAGACACCAGCAGACACCTTTGGAACCGTATGTACATTTAATATACAGGCAATGCATCGTATAGCAAAGCCGGTGCCGATGGCCTTGCAGGCATCCTGCGGCAGATCTGGAAACGCTCATGCAAGCCGTGCCCTGGACTGACTCTGAAGCCAACCCTCACGTCACTCTGAAGCCAACCCTCACGTCTTATCACCCCAGCTGCGAAGAGTTAGGGGTCATTTAGGACAGAAAGCAGAAAGCGCCCAGACGTGAGCCTTTGCGTGCCCCTTCTTTAACCACCTACTGCGAGGAGACTTCAGAAACTGCCCCAGGGCACTGGCCTCAGGTGAGACTCTGTTTTAATAAGATAATGGTGAACATATCCTTAAATGTTGCAGGAGGGATATTTACAACAGGAGAACGTCTCGTGGGAGAATCTATTCCGGAATAGGTCTGTGCGAGAGGGGATGTTTTCCTACCTGCAAAAGACTTCATTTGCTTTCATCGTGCTCATCAGGGCTCACCCAGAAACAGGGCTCCCCAGACAAACTCCTTCCCTTTGCTTTCCGTCACAGAACTGTGTCCAATGATCAATAATAAATGTTTTTCTCCCCTGACCTGACAGGTAGGTGCAGCATATAGAATGAGCCATAAAAGAGGTATGGCGAATTCCAGAGACATCTGATATATGGATTTACCTAAAATGTTTGAAATAGTTTGAACTGGGATGAGATCTGATATTAACCAGCTATTGAGGAAGAAGATCTTCTCCATCCTGGAAATGCTGCAGTCAGCAGAAACGGGATGGTAAACGGGAAGAAGCCAACACAGAAGCAATGTCCTTCTCCTCGCAAAGGCTGCAGTTTGGTCCATTCAACTTGTTTTTCGTCCCCGAAGGAGACCCAGCTAATAAAGCGCTATATAATGTATTCAGATTCCTGTGGTAACAGTGGATCTTTCTTTTTTTTTTTTTTTTTTTTTTTTTTTGCATGACATTTTTTCAAAGTCAGCTTTATGTATATGATTCCCGCCTGCCAAATATCTGCCCCATTTGAAATCTATATCTAGCCTGAAACATTGTGTTTTGCCCTCTGGTTGACCGTCTGCGCCAGTGAAAGGCATCCTTGTGAAGAAGTGCCCCTTTGCTCCTGTGGTTACCAATACTGTTCCACACAGTTTCCAAGGGTGATGCTATTATATTGCTCCAGCCACTGTATGCACCCTATTGAGTAATTTATTGGCCAAGATCCTAACAGAGGAAAGGCCTGTCTAGAATCCTGCTGGATTTTAAAAGGTAGGAATATTGCACTTCATAACAAGCAGCCATTAATGATAACCAACAATATAATTCTTATGGCATTATGCCTCGCATCTGCATGAAATTCCCAAGCATAATAAAAAGCGAACCAAAGAAGTTAACCTCTTGTGTGCCGCGTTTCCTGGAGCGTAATTACAGAACAGTGGAGAGAGCGTGACCCCACGGCTTTCCAGCATTATAATTAGCATTCCCCATACTGAAGCCTATTGTCTGGAGGACAGTTTTGTCTCTCCTCTGTTCTGACTTGTGCAAAATTACACCCCTAAATGTGAGTTCATGGCCCTTTCTCAAAGCCAGCCTTTTGTTTTCAGTATAGTCCCAAAATCAATGGACTGGCAGGATGTGCAGCATACACCCACAGGGTCAGTTTGATGCTATTTCACTAGATACATACGGTGCATTGTAAGGATCTATATGAGATAACAATGATTTTCCACTTTTCAAATGTAGCCACATGAGATTAGGGTATTCGGCAGGAAAATGCTGCCAACTCTTTATGTCATCCTATTAACAGTGAGTAGCAGAGTCTGTACATTTTGCTTGGATTACAGAGCAAAACCTGTTCAAAAATCTTCCTGTTTCTCATCTCATGTATAAATGAAGCTGTGCATTGTACCTCATTAAAACAAACTAAGGTACCTCATTAACACCCGCCAAGAAGTAGTTTGAATGTCAGAACTGGAAGTCTGTGTAATTCTGACACGAAAAGTTTTACTGAAGAAAAGCTCTGCTTAATTAAGGAGATACTGACAGGTTTTAGCAAAAGATTAACTATCAGAAGTTCAGAATTTTGCCTAGACTGAGGTCTGGCAAAATATCATGATCCTTACCTCAGTCTGCTTTTTTCCTTGAAAATTTCTGGCTGCGTTAATGAAGGGGTTTGATTTCTTTTTCTTTTTTTTTTTTATTTTTTTTTTTTTTTAATCATTATGTCTGTTTTCTCTCCAATGGGAATGAATGGACCTGCACAAGCACAAATGTAACTGTGGGGCAAGTTTTTCCTAATTTTGGCACCAAAACAAGTAGTCTGATTTTCAAAAGCAAAGCTCATGTAAAACTGTGGCTGAGCTCAAGCTAAGGAAGTCAGCTAGAAAACAGTTGAGATGATAGAGTCACTGTTTATAAAGCTGTTTTCTCATGGGACCCTGACTGGGTGCTGGGTGATCAGCACTGTTAAAAATCAGGCATTTACTTAAGAATCTAAGTGGGATTTAAGAGCAAAGAATTAAGACTCCTGTTCTTAAAAAATCTTGCATTAGATGTTCACAGTGATACTATATGTAAAAATTGAATTTTTTCTTATGATTTTTTATTTTTCCTGTAATGGTGATGTAAGAAAATATAAAATAAATACAGTGTTCTCAGATCTCCGTAACTCCATTTACTTTCATAAATTCCTAGATAAGTAGGAATACTGTAGTCCAGACAAGAGTCACTCTCTAAAACTGAGACAAAACTGCTGCTGCTGCCTGTCCAGAAACATTGGTGTTACGTGTGGTACTGTACAACTTTATACTCAATTTGCCTTGGCTGCCTAGAATAGAAAAGAATCCAAGCCTAATCCAGTTTGAGTACTGTGAGTACCCATCAGTTCAATTTGTCTTGAATGAACTTTTTGTCCTTAGGAAGATTAAAGAGCTGGCAGCACTGGGAACTGAAGTCTAACGGTTATTGTAGCAGGGAATTAATGACAATTTACAACATGATCATGCTCTGAAGGATGCTGAGACGGTGTGCGCCGACATCCAGGGTCAGAGCTTCGGATCGCGCCAAAACCATGCAACGTGTCTCTGTAGTACGCGTATAGCACGCGTTGGGCTGAAATCAGCCTCACTTTTACCTGGGATTTCCAAGTAGACATAAGCAGTGTGTTAAAGGTAGAAAGACAACATCTGACTGCTGAAGCTTTTCCCTTATACGGTGCCTTTTGACTCATTTCCCATCTTAGTCATAGCCAGAGCGGGGTGAAAAATTTGCGGTAAATAATTAACACAACAAAATTATCCTTTTTTCCTTCTCTGCAAGCAAATAGTGATTTCTTTCAACTGAACTTCCATTACAATTTATGAAATGCAGTTGTTTGGTTACTTCATGGCTGAACACAAATAGTTCTACAGGCATAGTAGGTGAACAACTTCTGAAAGGTGACCTATGCTGTTTAACTGTATCCGATTAACTAGGATTTTTACCCTTATTTTCTGTTTGAAGGATCAGGAACAAGTTGAGTAACTTTCTACTATTTTCCTCCTTTTTTTATGAGACTGATGCACTACTCATTTTTCTAACTGCATGAGGAACAGTGAAATTAATTTTCTTAGGATTCATTTCAGGCTTTGCTCTAAAGAGTGAACCACTCGATGCATTCTAAAATTTTCCTTATTCTTACTGAAATAAGGAATTTATTTTTGGTGTTCTTATACAGCTAACAGCTTTTTTTTTGTTTTCTATACAGACGAAGGAACGCAAGGCACACATCACACTGACGTGCGGCCCTTATGTCTGGCACTAGACAAGAACTTTCATTTTAAATTTATGTTTAAAAAATCACCCGCTCAGCTAATTGCAACAATGATTTCCAATAAATTAACCAACATAAAAATATTTCAATTTTGTCTTGATTTGGAATGCAAGATTTTTCTGAGAAGTTTCTTTATTTTCTATTAGTTGTACTTTTGTATAGTTAGACAAGTTAGATTCTTATATTAATGTCAAGAAAATTAGTATTGTGAGCTTTTCATAATTGTATGATAAACATATAAATAGTTGTAGTTCATGAGAAATTTTAGCTATTGTACGCAGAGGTTTTTGAGTCATATATCTAAACCCTCCCAGATTTGCTCCTATTATACAGATGTATTCAGGGAGAAGAGTTGATATTAAGTTTGTTTCCACTATTCAGTGCCAACTGAAAAAAAAAAAAAAAAAAAGACCTTGAAAAAAAAAAAAAAAAATGACCTGTTTTTAAGTATCTGAGGTTCCCAGTCCAGTGCAGAAGTTAAATGTCTTTACTTTTCCACTGTGCAATGCAGAGAATGTGGTGGGAACAGAATAGCAAGGCAACTCAGCTGGAAAATATCTCAGATAGATGAAATATTTGTCAAGCAGTTTTCTCATGTGAATATGCCTCTAGTTGGTATATGCCAGTCACTAGAACATGGCGTTTGTTTTATCTTCTGTCCCAAGGATTTATTTTAAAGGAAAAATTGCTGTGTAAGGCATCAGAACTGTGGAAACAACAAAGCAACGCAAGTTTAACAAGAGCTCTATCTTTCATGAGGCTAACAGAAAAAGAGTCAAGTTTTAATATCCTCAAAGGTCCTTTTTTCAGATAAGAATTTTATAACAAAGGAACCTTAAGGCAGGTTCACTTTCTTCTTCTCTGTTAGACTCGTATTCATTATTGCCAACAAGGCATCATTTTGCATTTTTTTAAAGATGCAGGCATCAAATATGATAGTGCTGAATTTAAAATGAATAACAAGAACTGTAATATTAAAAAACATGTTTTCCCCAGATGTGCTGATGTCTCAATAGAATCTTTATGCAGAAAAGGAAACAAGGCACATATAAGTGTTTACCAGCTTTGCAGCTTACAAAACCAATGTCCTGAACAAAGACAGCAACATATCCAGTGGGTGTTATCTGATCAAAAACATTCCACATGTACAAATCAAAGCTAGGGGGAAAAAGAGCCATATAAAGATGAGATAGCTGAGAAAGCAGCCACATTAGGAAAGGGTCTCCTATTTAAACAGTTAGGCTTTAAAAAAAGGCAAAATGAGAGCTAAGCGAATCCCCCCCTCAGGGTTCATGTTCTCACAAATGGGCCTCTGAATTGGATAAAGATACATAATGATTCTGTTTTCCAGCATGATGTGGACAGTAAACTCTCTGCAGGGCATATTTGAAGGTGGGTGTGGACAAAGAAGAGAGAGTTAAGCCCAAGAAGGCATGCAGGCATCAATTGGATTCAATTAGTACTACAATTAGTGCTACAAAAGGAAATAATATTAGCATTACGAAAAGAAAGAGCCCTGTGGTACGCTAATGCATTATACCTGGACCATCCTAATTTACGGCTGACCCACATTAAGTAAAACCAGCATCTGTCTATTCCTCGTCTCCTGGATGAGGCAGTAAGGCCGCGCAAGAGAGAGGAGGCCTTTGCTACGTGCTGAGAAAATTCCCATGGAGAAGTTGCCCAGTTATTGTCACTTTCCTCTCCAAGATGACCACCCTGGAGATTGTTTCAGATCTTATTCAAGTTATTTGTGTCTCTGAACATAAAGGTTCAATAAATAGCTCAAACAGTACCGAAACTGAAGAAGCTGGCTTACTTGCCAGCTTACTCTTTGACTCACTTTCATGCCTAAGGTGTGAATTCCTCATACAGATTTTCCCGTGGGACACACACCTATATGATCTCCCTCCCACATATCTTCTTGAGGGTTGAAAGGATGTCAGATTATGCTAACATCCCACCACCCCCCTGGCAGCATATTTAGATGGTTTTTTCTATTTATTCCCACAAAAGATGCAGGTATTTGATGGTCTTTTTGTTGCAAATTCATTTTTGAGCTTTACATTTTTCAGGCTTTGTATCCAACCATTTGTTCCTGAAAATAAATTTCAAAAAAAACCCTAAACAATTACTATTAATTTTACAATAACAAAGAATTTTTATTAACATGTAGCTTCTGAGTTTGGGGCCTTTAAAATAAAAAGAACTAAAATTCATAAAAGTTTTTATTTAAAATAAAAAAACAGTATTAGTGCTGCCAACACCACGATAGTTCCCACATTCCTCTTGCCAAAAGATTCTTCCAGGAGCTGTTTCTAAGGAAAAAAAAAAAAAAAAACCAAAAAAAACATCACCTTGCTGGGAGGATGAAGAGGGAAAATCAATAAATGTCTGAGTTGAAATTAGCCCTAGGTGTTATTTAATCCTCCCTCTTTCATTTGTACACTATTATTTTCCTTTATAATTTAAAAGAGTAATAATTAGTAATTTGTTGATGTAAGTAAGGAGAGGAGCAGCAATGCTATTGATATAACTGAACCAAATATGGTGGAATGACCATAAGGCTTGGATCAGTCACCATAGTGAACTCACCCATGGTCCTAAGTGCAACAGGACCGACATACTTATTTGGACAAATATGAAGGATTGTTATTTATCGGTATATGATTTGGAGACGTAGTATCCCGATCAGCTTCAGAACATAACTTGTTCTTCCCCAAATGTGCGGAAGAACCAAGGTCAACATCTTGCACTGAATGCTGTAGTGAATGGGGTGGTTTGAATGCATGCTGTGCAAGACACTGTGCGTCTGAAACGGCCTCTTTCAATTTCTAACCTTCTTTTGACAGTGTCATCAACACTTTGAAGCAAAGTAGCTTGTGTTTGAAGCATGTATCTAGGAAGGACAAGAGTCATCAGAGGCAGCATGGAATCCTGGAGACATCTCCACAGAGAAGCCACCAACACCGGTATGGCTATGGGACTCTCCCTTTTGCATCCATCACTGTAGATAGGCAACAGGTGATGAAAAACAGACTCAATTAAATCACAATCAGCAATTACATATCCTAACACTCATACCTGTCTCCTAATGTATGAACTTAACACTACTTCTCCTCCAGCTCCGGTGTTCAGGACTTTGGATTAAGAATATGAGTGTGGAATTACTCTGAGGTTGTCTGTGCAGGATGGTGATGACACAGACTATCCATAACTCTTAATAATGTTGGGTTTGGGTTTTTTCTGGAAAAAAAAATTATTTTGAAGTGTTTATTCTGCTCAGAACATATTTACTTTGCATATCACAACTAACAGGGCCGTGCGGCTACAGCCCACCACACCAGTCTCCTGACGGCAACCAGGGGAGAGAAAGGCATCATAGGAGATAAAAAGAGGGGAAAACGGAGTGGTTATTACTGGGGTGAACATCTAGTCTGTGGCAGGGGACGGGAAAGAGGCACCAGTTCTGGATTTTCATACTTCATCGCAAATTATTCTGCTCTGCTTGCAGCCCATGACACTGCAAGTCACCGGTCTGGGATCCTTTACCCTAGACCCCCAGGAGCCTGGGGACTGGTATCTTTTCCAAAAGTTCAGCTCATAGCAGTTTCTCCTTCAGTTTGCTCTGATCTGAAATTGGGCAGGAGTTTTATTTACAATAACATTTGAAAGGTTATGTTTTCTACCATGACCTCTTACTTGCCTTTGTTCTCTAATACAGTGTAAAGCACAGGTACCTTGGCATTTTAAAACACCATTTGCAGAGGACTGTATCGTCTGATGTTACCTTCCTTTAACAGGCAGCGTCTGCTGCCTGTGTCGGGTGCCTCATTTGCTGCAGGTAGCGTGGGCAGCACAGCCTACAGCTAAGGTTCCCCAGCCTCTGCAGTGTAAGACCTTGTTTTCAACTGTTTATAACTCTGCCAAATACATCTGTATTAATCTTTTCATCTTTTCTATGAAGTAGGTTCCGTTTTATTTTCCTTGCCAGTGATGTCGGATGAGTTGTCTGTTTGCATCTGGAAATCTTAATCGGTCCAGTCACCTTTCATAAAAGAACAAAGAAAACGGAGTTTTAGCAAATGAGAAATATGAAGGAAGTATTATAATTGGCAACTCTTGGCTCCCAGAGGCAGCTATTACCTCCTCCTGCAGGTCCTCCCACAGCTGTAACCCTGTCCGACTCTCGTCGAACTTGGCTTGCAGTCAGTGCTGTGATACTCAATAGCTTTGAATCAGTGCTGATGACTGAGATAAGGCAAACTACATGAAATGCCGGGTATTAAAGACAGAACTTCTTTTGCTATGAACATGCCAAATATTGCTGATGCACCTGTTTTATGTTCAGAGTGGGAAGACGGTCAAAAAGGAAGTGGCCAGCTTTAAAAGAGAAGCAGCGCTTTCAATTTCTGAAAATAGCCCAGATACAGAACTGGGTAATAAGAATACGTTACTGAGTAAATGCATGTTTGAAACGTGCTTAGGGATTTTTTCATCATCATACACAAATAGGATATGCAATGTTTTCAATGTATAGATTCATTTTCCCTGGTCTGGAGAGCTTCTCATCTCCATCTACCACTGGCAGGGTTACGGTGCTGCTCGATGACAGCGGGCAAAGGTTTGTGAGAAAGCCTGCGGTGAAATCCACTGTATGAATTGATTTGCCCTTTTCCCCTGATTTTCACTGCAGTTCTCACACAGACATAACGGAGAGCACTCGAGATATAAGTGTACACAAGTTAACATCCTCTGGCATACAGATTTTCTAAATTTGAAAGCAATTTTTCTAGGCAGCATATTAATTTCCTCAGTACTCAATGGGAACACTGGCTGAAACTGCACTGCAGGCAGGGAAATTATAACAGGTCAGAAACTTGTAGGAGCGTTAGAGTGTAGAGGGAAATGTTGGTCATTGGTAAAAGAAACCTCCATTAGAACATGAAAGTGTGCAATATCCTAGGATGTTAGGGACAAGGAAAAAAGCATTCGGCATATGACATACCTGCTCTCCTTTGCTGGCTGAATCCAGTTAGACGGTACACAAAAGTGTCTTATAATGAAGTGAACAAAGATTTTCCACACCTACTAGGGTGGTAACCCTGGAGCTATGAAAGAAAAAAAAAAGAATCTCTTAGAAACCGCAGAACACTTGTTAGTACTTTAAAAGATTGTACAAGCCAGGAGAAAAGGTTTTTATGTTGGCTAGTTGAAAGAGACAAGAGAACTTACTAAGAAGTATGGTGTGATTTATTTTTTTTTCCCCTTTTTCAGTTTGACCACGAGTGTCTCTGAGCAAAGCAGAATCTTTGCAACCTGGGAGCTTGGTTATGGGGGTAAAAAAGAGCATGAAATGTGTGGTGCTCGTACTTGAAAAGAAATCTTGATTCACTCCCACATCCGTACAAAATATCAATACTACACAGTAGTGCATAACGGAATCACAGCGTTTTATCTGTAGGTAAATATGGATCTATAAGGAAAATGTGGCGGTTCGTCTGCCTTATAAAGCAAGAGGGTCTCAGAGACTGATTACTGTGGCGATGGGCTGCTTGGTGTTTCTGAGCCTCTGCACAGCACATGGGAATCGTGCGAAGGAGCGATTGCGAAGGGGAAAGGACAAACCCTCGACTCATTGGAGCCGTTGATCTGTCCTCAGGGTAGCACCAGCGCCATGGGACCAGGTGAAGGGAAGGGCTGCTGGTGGTGCCACCCTTCACTGCAGCCATTGAGTTCTGCCGAGAAGTGAGTCCCGAGAAGGGTAACGCACCAAAAAAGAGTGTGTGTCTGCAAACTGCCTCTTGAAAAACTTATTTTTCCCTTTGACTTGTCATCCTATCCAATTTGATATGTTAATAAACATTCATTCCACATATGGAATTTAAAAGGAAGAATCTGCTTTCAAAAACACAAGTGGCATCTGGACATGCTGCATATAGAAAATCAAATAAGTATCTTTGGAGAAAATGTTTAATTTAGAGCAGAGATATGTCTAGAGTTTAGAGCACTAAGTTTCATTTGGGAACATCTTAACTCTAGAATTTGCTGCCTGAGGAATGTCAGGCCAAATTTTGGGTCAATTCCCTTTGAGGATATGGATACTCAAATGCTACTCCCTGTCTACGCAGGTAATTTCCTGTAGGTACACAAATACGTCGTGACACCGAGAAGGGCAAGAGGGATGCATCACCGTGCCCTTGGGAGGTGCCTGGCAGTCTCTGGAGAATGTACAACACTTGCACACCCCAGACAGTTCAGATTGCCAACTCCCAGAATGCATTTTTTAAACAAAAGCATGAATTTACACTTTCAAAGATCTGTGTGCTTGACCTAGCTCCTCAGTTGGCTCTTCAGTGGACGATGTTTTGCTAAGAGCTGTGAGCGGCTGTCAGCAACGCCGAGAGCCAGGACTGCAGTGCAGTTCTCCCACCTGGGTCCTCCAGCCCGTAACCTCCATTCCTGGTGCTGAGTGTTGTTCCCAGCTCGTCCCTGAACGTTATCTGCCTGTGGTATGCTAGCTAGATAGTGGCTATTCCCTGTGTCCAGGCAGCTGGAAAACACTTAAATCTCTTAACTTTGCCCTTGAATAAGGGCTGGGAAGTGGCTTTTTTGCTAACATGGAGAAGCAGCAACATAATTAATATCTATTTATTTTTTTAATGATGTTTGGATTCTTTGCTTTCAAGATACTTTCGAGCCTTCTGTGGTACATGCCGAGGTGTGAGACCAAATGCAGGCTGGGCACTCGGGGATGGTAATCACCCACAGGCACTGTCTCTGTCTGGAGCCGTAAGGGAATCGCACAAAGAGCCAGACCATCCGTCCCTATAAATCAGCCTCTTGATCTCAACAGGGCAAGGCTGACCCACATTATCTAAGAATCCTACTCCAAATTCCCCAGATGTCCAGTGACACTGAGAATTTGAGGTCTGGGCCACTCATATTTTGACTCAAATTAACCTTTCCCTCGTAGTTTTCTAACTTTAAGATATGAAGCTCATCTGCAGTATTACCTCCATGCCTCACGATTTTTTTTTTTCAGGCAATCATTTGGAAAAGTATAAGCTATCTTTATAGAAATCTGAAATGTTAGAAAGATATTCCAAGAACTGTTTGTTGTGGTTAAAATAGACCCAAAATATTCTCTCACTTAAAAAATAGCAACAAGCACACTGATATAAAACCATGGCAAGAGTTTTTAATGTAAAAGGTTACAAGAGCCTAAGAAAGTTTTTATCGCTTTTGAGAAGCACAGTCTCCTCTCAGCCCTGAGAGGCTTCTAACTGCTGTATAATTTGCCAACAGCCATGGCTAGCGCACCATATTTTCAGGTTTAGCTGCCTTTCTTCATAAACACTTTGTAGCGTGCGTGGATCGCGCCCAATGACTTGCTCTGCCATGGCTTCCCGTGCTCGTGTGCTGAATTATTCACTGCCTGCAGTCCGAGTGGCAGTTTGCAGAAGTCCTTTTGAAGAAGTAAGAAAGGGGAGCTGGAGGAATGAGGGACAAGATTTGGTCCGTGGAACATGCCAGAAGGCACTCGCAGATCCTTGTGTTTTGATGTGGTAAACAATCCCAGCTATTACACAGAAGAATAATCTTTAATAAAGATGATAGCTAGTTAATAGCTATGCAGAGTGCAGTGAAAGGAAAAGTGGAGTGGAAAAAGCTGAGTATCTGCCTCAGATTATTTATTTCTGGAAGCTACATTATTTTTTATTACATCTACGTATAAAATTCTTCACAGGGAGCAAGTTTAATCCTCCCCAGATCTGTGAACAGTGGTTAGCATCAAGATATTACTTCAGAAAACTCCCATGACACTGCTTGTTATTTCAACCGGGAAGATTTCTTTTACAATTACACTGCAATGATGGAATTAGCAGGGTCAGAAGAGGTAGCATGAGAGATGAGAAACAAGCATATGTGACAACCTCCAGGAGACAATTTATGTGCGTGAAGGGAAATGTTTCCAACACTAAGAGCCACGTGAGCTTGACAAGCAAGTGTGCAAGCTCAGTCCTTTCAAAGCTGGGTTGCCTTAAACAGACGGGAGGCCACCGAACCAGAATAGGGGCTCATTTGCTGGGAAAGGTCAGAAGTTAGGCTCCTGTGGGCACTGAGAAGAGGGGAGAACCTGAGACGCCGTCTTTCAGGCTGGGGTCACTCCCAGCCCCACATTTTGGTCAGTCTCTGTGAAGGGATGAGTTCATATCTGCAGAAGGTACTAGCATTAAATGATGCTGGTGCACATAGTTGCCTCCGACCTCAACGCGCTCACAGCCTCCAGCACAGCCTGTAGGTCCATGGCCCGTTTTCCTGAGCAGAATTCATCTCAGACAGTTGTGTTCAAAGAGGATTGAAGGTTTAGACTGGAAAAACAGCTTTCAGGCAGCCTAATCTCATAAAGTATTACAATCTACAAGGGCAGCGAGAGTAGGTGTTCACCTGTCAGTCTGCTGCACCGAAGACAAGAGCCTGTCTCCACTCTCCCATGCATCGAGTTAAAAAAAAAAAAAAAATAAAAAAAACACAACATCTTTGCTACAGAGACATTTTTAACAAGTATTCCAGAAAGAGCACCAGCTATCAAAAAGGCTGCCAGGACCAGAAGGAGCCATCAATCGAACAAGTTTACATTTCAAAGTTTTTTGAGAACAGTGAAAATGTCTTTACCCTCCTTGATGGGAAAACTGCAGTGTTATAGGAAAGTAGCTATTTGCTGCTTCTTACTGAAACGCATTTCTCTGAAGTGGCCCTTTAACCCTGGGAAGGGCGCTAGAATATATAGACACATACATATATATATATTAAGTAGCTGTCTCCTGAGAGTTCTGCTCGGAGCTGCTTTAAGACTGTGGTGTCAGTCTGCTCCTGTTTTCCTTTGTATATGCTATTGTTCAGCTCCAGAGCTTCTCTCTGATATTAGAGATGAACTGGTTAATTTTTTAAAACCCTTTCCTGATAGTATTTAAGAGATGGCAGAATGCATCTGTCTAATTTTGACATTTATCAGATAATTCAGTCAAGTTCCCTCATGTGACACCGCTTTGTTCCCTCGAAAAGAACCTGCTGCAAACAAAAGGCCATAGTATATTATACGGCATTGCTGCTCCCAGATGTTTCAAAATTAAACTACTAAACCTCCCTGGCCCTGTGAAACCTGGAAGAGTAAAAAAAAAATGGAGTGCCTCTTAACAAGCTGCATTTTCTGTTTCTGTGCTCCTTATTTCATCTCTGAGATTGATTTTTCTGAGTCATTTGAAAATGATTAGGCAGCTCAAATAATTGTTTCCTGGGTATATTAGCGGCACTATAATTGTCATGTTTAGAGCTAAAGTTGGTAAAGACTGTACTCTGCTCCAGAATATTCTAACTTCCAATATACAACAGCTCACTGATAAATATTTTGAAACTTTTATTACCAGTTTCCCTCCCAATTTTTACTTTTTTTCTTTGACAGGACCCCGGGTGTATTTGGTCTGACACTGTTCTTCGTTACCCAACAGCACTGCCTGAACTCTGGATGGAAAGGTTGTCATCCTGCCGTTGGCCAGCATCGTGCAGTCGCTCCCATCCGCTGGCTGTTGCATGCTCTCCTCTCCTGGGTGGGAAGGGCAGACGACAGGCCTTTACTTCTTTGCAGATACAGAAAAAAAGCCGTCATCTACCGCGATATATAATTTATGTGAGCACAGTCACAGCCTCAGACTGACTTATTGAAATAAATTATGCTTGGTATAATTCATTTGGGGGGGAAAAAAAAAAAGTTATCAGTTACCATGCCAACACTCTTTGTAAATACCATTGGTTCTCAATGAACTCCTTTTGACCCGCTGGTCTGAGGTTGCTGCTGTGTGATGTACATAATTCTCTCAACACTGGTCCATTACTTCTGCTCAGGGTTGGGGGTCAAGCCTGCAGTGTAAAGTCAAAGAGAATTAGCAGCCCTATCAATAACCAGCTGCAGGACTGCAGCCCAAATGATAGACCAGAAAAATCCAAGGAAAGATGAATAAAAAGTGGAGGAACATGCGTGTATATTCTATAGTTTGAGCAGCTGCTGTGGACTATCAACATCATCAGGAGACCTCGGTGCATTAGCATAAATTCAAATGACAAATGCACAGTGCTATTCAGAGACTCATTAATTTGCAATGGGTGCAGCGCTCATGACATATTAGTGAAAAATTCAAATGTCTTTGTAGCATCGTGAGTTTAGTTGCGGGACCTAAGTTGCTAAAATGAAAACGTGTGCAATTTTTTAGCAGTTTATTAAATTATGAAGTGTGATGACTATATCTGTGCATCTTTTTAAGCGGATGAGGTCCAGCGTGCTCCAGCACCAAATTGCACGGTTTGTGTTGAAACCTCCCTGTCAGACAAATTTCGAGCAGGAGCCGAAATACCGGCTGCGAGCCGGCTGCTGCAGCAGGCAGGCTGATATCTCCCCCTTCTGGGAAAATTGCATTGCCACTGGGAGAGAAGGAAAACGAGGTTGTTGGGCGGCTTGTGCTTTGTTACGCCAGTTTTCTCTGCCACTTTACCCACCGATCTTGTCGCACGGTGTTGAGAGGAGTCAACGACAGCAGAAATAAAATTAGGTGCGAGCGCGATGGCTTCCTCTCTCCCTCCCTGCTCACTCCCATGACCTATACGTGTGGGATAACTTACATGTGTAGGATACGGAAAGATTTAATTACGAGTATCTTCTCTTAAGCAGTGGCTTTGTTTATCTGTACAAAATGGAGAGAGAAAAGATTGACGTTTCTATATGGAGAAAAACCTGGCCATAGTACTCTTTCATAACATTTAGATCAAGCTTGCAATTACAGCATACAACAACCGAAATACACGGTGGTGCTGCTTATTCTTAGTGCCTTGACTCTGCCCTGTGTGTGCAGCTCTGACACACTGCAATACCGCTCTGACCTCGATGAACACTGCAAGCTCCACCTTATATTTCTGCTTCCTCTTGGACCTCTAACTATATCATTGCCTGGCCCTGAGTTTACATGTTTTTCTGTTCACCTGGCTGTCACATCTAGTGTGGTTTTCCTTTACCAAGAAAATATACTGTAAGATAATTGCTAGTACTTTTTTTGAGGAATAAAAACCTTAGTTTTGAAGTGCGGGAGCCACAATACCTTACTGGTAAAAAATAGCTTACTTTTTCAAAGGCACTGTATTTTAGCTGCATACCCTCGGAAAAATTTTGAAGCCATCTGATTTTTAAAGACAGGGGAATCGGCTGCCAGTTGCATGTCCAAACCCATTAGTTGCTTTTGAACATTTGTGTGTCTCTGTAAAACACAATAATATTTTATATATACACCAGTCATTAGGTAGCACAATAATAAGAGGCTTAATAAGGTTTGCAGCATCTCCCAGCATATGTCATGCCTCGGAGTGAAAGGAAAACCATTTCTCACTCTGGCTTCTCATCTGTGTCATGCCACCTGCCACATAGGATATAGTATGTCATAGCTAAAAAAAAAAAAAAATAAAAAAAATAAAAAAACCAAACCCACACCCAAAAAAAACCACAGAAAATAAAAGGCTGACGTGCCTTTCCCATCCCTGTTAGGAGAGGCGCATTCCTTTGTACCCTGCAGTATTTTGCTCGCTGGGTGACCTGGGTGGCCAGTGAGCTAAGTGCATGTGAAAAATGCTTTGCCCTCTCGACATAGAGAAGAAAAGCCGTCAGCACATCACCAAACTAATACTATAAATCAGTATAAACTGGCTTAAAGCTATAGTTTCCAAATTACACAAATGGATTAGGATGCTTATCTGCCCTCAGCTTCCACCCTCCCCCAAAGACTGTCCAGGTAGGCGTCTGGGGTGAGAACAAACCGACTCTGCATGAGCCTCACATTAAAGTCAGTTGAAGCTTTGTCAGGCACTAGCATCATTTATTTTCATTAACCTTGCCCAAACCTGACGTGAACCTCCACGTGACTTCGGATCTGAGCCACCGCAGACAGAAGGAAGGCGTGTGAGAAGGAGCAGGAAAATGCGGCGGCAAAGTGCGGTGCAAGCAGCGGCTGCGTCCAGCCGTGAAGATGCCAGTGTCGGCCCGGGGCCACGCCATTCCTTCCCTCTCCAGGTTTCAACCGTGGGAAACTCTCAAAATCTGGAGCAACGGTCAAGGCTAGACCTACAGTTATTTTAGGCACAGAAGGGCAAACGTTCAGCCATGGAGGCTGCTCCAGGGGATTGGAAGGGAGGAAGAGCCAAGAGGGAGCAGAGCCATGCCTCCGTGGCCCCGACCAACGGCAGAGCACAACAGCCACCCCCCGACTATCATTTCCTCTTCTCCACTGAAATTCTTGTGTTAGGTAACAGATCAGAGCCTTAAGACAGGCCTGTCAAACATTTCATGTACAGGGTCCCTGTCCTGACTGGAGCTGACGGGGCAGCTGAAGGTCCCTCTCCAGCTGAGAAAGCCTTTGGTGGCCCTCAGCTGGCTCTGGCTCTCTGATATTTCCTTCTCTCCCCTCTGCCCGGGACAAGACTGGAGCAAACAGTGCAGTGCCATGGATGATTACCTAATGCGATTGTTGATGCCAGCAGGACCGTGAAGTTTAAATGGCAGCCATAGGATCAGGGGAGCTGGGAAATGAATGAGTCGCCCTTCTCCTCCCACCGCCCACATCAAAAGTGCTGAGCAGGAGACCATTAGCTAAATGTCACTTACACTTTTATTTTGTGTGTAACTTTCAAAAGCCCAGTTAAAGCAAATAGGGCACAGGTTTTGGGGTTTTTTGTTGGTTTTTGGTTTTGTTTCTTTTTTTAGGAAAGTATTCTGTATTTCTTATGAGGAACAACTTGTCTTCATCAGCGGGAAACACTGAACAAGGCTTGGTTTAAAATATAATTGCATAATCTCTGCAACCTGTCGTAGAGGTTTCTGTGTACTTAGGACAAATGCACTTAGGTTTAGGTACCAATGTAGAAAACGTTTTGTACCTGACCAGGAACAGATGGAAAAGAACAGCGTCAGTGTAAAGAATGAACGTTCTGTCACTGCAAAAGGCAAGGTTTTGCTTTTGTTCCAAAAGCCTCGGTCTATTTTTCATTTTGGTTGTTTTCTTGGTTTTTGGGTTCGTTTGCATCACACCACTCAAGAGGCAAGCTGCTACAGACACATCATTTCCAGGGGCAACGCAGATTTCAGGAACATGTTCCAAGAAAAGGTACCTTGTCATAGATGTTGGGTGGCTGTCTGGCTAGCAACAGGACTTGAATGGAGAAATATCCCATCTTAAAATCCTACAAAATGATTATTACTTGCAAGAGAATCCACAAAAAAGGAGTTTGATAAGACAAACAGCAAATTAGATTGTGTCTACAAGCTGGTAGAACCAGTGCTCTCCCCCTAAAAATGGTGAGTGGGAAGAACTCTGGTCTGACCTACAGCAGTAAAAATCCAGTCACTTTACTGGCTTCAAAATTAAAACTTGGTCCGAAGTGGTTAGGAAGAAGGAGGTGACAATATTATTAAGCTTATGACACTGTTTGTGTTAACATCTTTTTTTGTGCAGAACATGTTTGTATTTCAATTGGCAAAGTATTTACAATGAGACTAGATACACTCACCACCAAGGGCAATTAATTCAGGGTTATAAAGCTTGTGTTTCAGAACAGGCATGAATAATTCAGTGTTAGGTTGTTTAAGTGTGTTTTGTAAAATAGAGCTGCAGCTTTTGTTTTTCTTGAAAGCTTCTGGAAAAAAAAAAAAAAAAAACACAACGTGATTTCTGTTTTTTTTTTCTTTTTCTCTTCACCCTTGGGGAGAGCAGTGGCCTTTTGATGTTCCACATTGACCTGCATTCCTTCCTGGTTTCCCACTAACTTGAAGAAAATACAGCTTAAAATGGGAGGTTTTCATGTAAGGAGTAAGGAGCACAGCACGAGCCCTGGGTGTCAGAGCCTATCATACAGACTGCCCTGCTTCAGACTGCTTTAATCATTAACTGCCTTGCCGGACTGTGAACTTTTACGATGCTGATAAGCAGAAGTGCACACACACTTAAATGCAGTACTTGGTTTTGAATGCAAGTCTAACCTGATAAATGAATTTACTGAGCCGAGGGGAAGGTGTCTCTGCAGTGTCTCTCCATCTCTGCTTCAGGCACGTCACATTACCCTCACGCTACTCCATGGGCTACACGTGTAAACCTAATTTTGCCCAAAATGGTCTTTACCACCCAGACTCAACTGACAGCAAAAGGGAGGAGGTTTTTTTTACAGCCTTTGCAAAATGTTGCCATAGTTCAACACACAGGCAAATCTCTGATAGTCCCCATTAGTGTCTGGGTAGGCAGAGTTGCGTCACGGAAGAAGCTGGGACCTTCATTCTGCTTCCATCATGTTCCTCAGAACTTCCATATTCAAAGGTCCTTACTCAAGGGAGTATTTTAAATCAAGAAGTAGCAGAAAGCCTGAAATGGCATGCCTGAGAGATGTAAACTGACTCAAGTGGTAAGGCACTGATAATAAATGTTCATAACGTAAACCTTGCTGGACTTGGTATCTTGGCAGAGCTTTGGAAACTTGAGTTTCCCACCCAAAATGTTGTTACACAACAGGGCAGGCACGGCCAGTCACGCCAGTCTTGGTAAGCATCATGCGCTGAAAAGCAAACCACCTCCAACGGGCAATATGGGCAACAGCTTTGTTTTTTCCATACTCTGCCTGAACTCTCTTCAAAGGATAAACCCTGTGGTACTTACGGGGTAGCTGAATGGAGCCTTTCCAGGCTGGGATAGTAACGACCGCCAGCTGGAGAGCATCTCTGTATCTGTACCTCCGCAGCCAGGGAGAGAACGATGCACGGTGCAGATGAAATGCTGGATTTCACCACTTTTCTTCCCAAACTCCTTTGTGCAAGTAAGCCATGAGACTTCTGAGAAGGAAGGAGAGAGTCTGTGCACATCTCCTCTACCATCACTCAGACCCTGTCCTGCTCACCTCTGCCTTTTCCTGGGAACCTCCACATGAGGGATAGTACTTGCTCCCACAAGTGCACAGTTTAGGAAGGTTATAAAGAAATATTGAGCCTTGTAACTCAGTGTTTTCAAGATAGTGGTATTTCTATAATGAATAAGATAACATGGCAGTACACAGGGCAAACTCGACATCAGTTTTTTCCCCATGGGAAAAGGGTGAATGGGAAAGCAAATACTGAATATTTGCAGTAAATTTTGTTGCTTATACAGGCTGCCTTTGAGGTTAGTGTGATTAGAGATTATGATTTAAAGGGAAATAAATGTGTACCCTAAACCAGCATTTCTCTTCAGAAAAATGTACCATCTTTAATTGTTACCTCTACTTGCTGTACGGTTGATTGATGGTTTTCCCTAGAGTGATAAATCTGGAACAAATGTTTCGATGTTATGGCGTGTGGCAGCACATTTGTTTTCTAGTTAGCATTCCTTATTTCTCTTCGCTTACGCGGCGGCACAAGAGTGCCTGACCGAAATGTCCAGACCCCGTGCATCCTAGGATCGCTGGCTTACGGGGGGATACACCAACTGCTGGGAGACTGTGGGAAGGAAACAAATTGACAAGCAGCCAATGGGAAACGGAGAAGAAGGCATTTTTACTGCACTGTGTTTACAACTTGTACTTTCTCAGATCCTAAAAAATCCGCTGTTTTGCCTACGTGTCTGCAAAACATTATAGTTCAACTTTGTAAGAAAACACGCATGTTGGTGCACAGTTATTAAAGTAATAGCTTCCCCAAGCTAATGTGTGCTGAAATTCAGGTTTAGAATTGCCTGTAGATTCAGGCAAACTGGAAGATTTAATGAAAGGATCTTCAAATTACTAGACCTGAATGGTAAAGTTGCAGTCTGTGCCTTATTACTGCTTTTATTTCTGTATGACAGTATTTTATTTTCTAAAGTCACACTAAAGATGTCTAATATGACAGTGAGCTAACATAAAAGGTAGGATGTGTGTGTGTGTTTGTCCTGCACCAGCTTCTTGAGTTTGCAAAACGGCTGATGTATAGAGCAGCGAGGAAACTGCAGCAGAGGCAGGTCAAGATATTCCTGAGTACACGTGGCAGGCAAAAAATAACATTTACAGGTCTCCCTCCTTTTTTCATCTCTTTCTTTTCCCACTGAGGCTTGTGTTGCGTGGCGGTGGAGGGGTTGTGTGCCCGTGGTGCTCCCCATACCCCGATAGCTCTTGGGGGGTCACAGACCATCTGCATCCATCACCCAGAACACACGACCAGTTTCAAACAGCAGCATCCTTTCTTTCACGTTTTTAGACTAACTTATTTTTAACATCAGATTAAAAAAAAACAAACAAACAAAAAAAAAAAAAAAAAAAAAGGTCCAAGCCTTAATGGCTGCAAAATGCATTCAGAAAACTTAATTTACACCCAACACATTGTCCAAAAAGAAATTTGTAAGTGATAATTATATGATTTATTATATATGTTTCAAAATATTGACCCAGAGCTTCCTTAAAGCCCTTTTATTGTATGATAGCTTGTTTCCATTTATCTTCTCAGTCTTCTCAGCCCGTTTCACTAACAAGGCCACTGGCTTTGTTTTCATCATACCTCCTCATCTCATTCATTATTTCCTGTTGTTCTTTACATGTCTTTTGCTGTTAAGAAACTCCTCTGTGGTTTGCAGTGTGACAGAATAGTCAGGAATTCTGCATATTTGGTTTGCTATTGCCTCATTTAATGAATATGAACTCCTAGGCATTTTGCAGTACTGTATTTCCCAGTCTGTGGAACATACACAGTGAAAAAGTCATGTGAGAAAAAAGACTATATTTACAATACCTCTGATAACAAACCTGATGCAGAGCTCACCCTGGAGCCAATCTAAACATTACAACACTTAATAACTGAGCCACAAAACATAACCAGCCCAAAGTACAGTGCATTATGAAATGCTTGGAATATTTACCATTTGTAGTCCTCTTGCTACCGGTTGAAGTACTAGTGAAGGTATTGAAATTTGTTAGTGATTTCTTGAAAAAAGCTTCATCAAATAAATGTCAGGAAGTAACTTTGTCTTCATTTTAATGGAATTAGTCATGCCTATTGCTCTTCAGTTAGTAAGCAATGATAAAGTTGACTGTTAAAGATACTGGGAGACTAGATTACTTTCTTCTCAGCCCTGGTCTAGGTATCATTTTTGGACAGACTCAACCATGTGAGCCCACAAGTGGTTAGCCAGAAGGTGAGTTTGGGTGTGCACTGTAAACACATCAGCTGTTTCATAGATGCTGCCCATGTCCATAGTCTTACCCTCCATCCCTGTGCATGCAGAAAGGCTTAATGCTTTCATGAAGGGCTTCATGATCACAGATCATCTTTGGTTTTGGACTTGAGGCAAGAGCTTCATGCTGGTGTCACCAGGCTTTCGGTAGCAAATTCCTCTGTAGGTGGTTTTTTTCCACAGGGCTGCACTAGCCCAGAGATGTCCCATCTTTCTGACCAAGCAAACAATGCACCTTCTTCCAGTAGATGAAGGACAGGAAAGGCTGTGTTTGTTCACCTAGTGTGTAACTAGACTGAGAAGACAGTCAGTCTAAATAGCCCAGCGTTCCTTGCCAGGGGTTTGCATGGCCTCAAGAGGTGGCCAGGCAGGAGATGACCTTGAGACACTGCTTGAGCTCAAAATTTGAAGATCCCTGCTGTTTCCCATACCAGGCTCTGTGAGCTCATGATCGTGTGAGAGCAGGAGTGGACAGCTTTCACCTGCAATCACAGGTGAAAGAGACAACCTAGTCAGACCTAAAGATCAAGTGAGGTCAGAGGGCGCAACTTTCATTTTTTAAAAGGAATTCTAATCCCATGAGTATTTTTTATCTGTCTTGTCATCCAGTTCTTTATCATCTTCAAAACTGCACAAAAGTGAGTGCCCTCTAAGAAGACTGTAGTTTATGCTCTGACACCAGCTGCTCTCTTAAGACAGTCCTTGATAAACAAATGCAGAAGGTAATGAAGATAAAGGCTATACAAAGCTTATCTTTTAACTTCATACAGAGGTATTTCCTAAAATGGTCAACAAAACCCTCTACTCCATATTCCACCAAGCCTAGTGAAGACATTGTAAATGGGGTGTAAACAGGTTTTTAGTCTGTTTTTTTTTTTTTTTTTTCCTTTTTTTTTTTTTTTTTTCCGTTATTTTTCATTCCCCCCATGCATTGTAACTGGGGTGTTTTGTTTCCAGGAGAGCAACAGACAGCAGTGAGACACAAAGCTTCCTGAGCCTCCCCTGTATTGTACAGTGGAGTATATAATTGTTCAGAGCTGCAAAAAAGTCTAAAGGGACCTGATTATGCAAATACATTAAGCATCTCTGAAAATCTTCTGAAATTATACCATATTAACCACACAATTAAAGAAAAAAAAAATCATCTTGTTGGGTGTGCATGGTCTTCACTATTTGCAAAAAAAACCACTTTTATTCAGAAGGAGAGAATGGAAAAGGATCATGATATAAACCTCAACCCAGGTTACAAGCTGGACTGCTAGTTGTCTCATGAGATATAACCCAGTGACAACTGACATTTTGTCCTCTAACCTTACCTCAGCCTTCACACAGTTGTCTGTTCCCCTTGAGCCAGGCAGATCTAAGCTGTCAATTAATAGATAATGTAAGTTTACTTAGATGTCATGTAATGCTGTTATCCATGTGGAAATACATCAAATGTCCTAGTTTCCTCTAAAGGCTATGGCGCTTAGCAAAAATCTTCTCCCATGGGAAGCCTAGGCTTGACAAATGCCTGAGGATTAGTCATAGTCAGCCATCTCTTTGTGATGCAAAATGACATAATCATTGACTTTTTCAAATAGTATTACACTTCTACTTTCTCCAAATAAAGAACCCAATCCCAGGTTTGCAAACAGTTTAGACTGTATGTATTTGTTATTGAGTAAAGATGTCTTGCTAAATCTCAGGAACAGAAGAAACACAATATCTTGAAGACTTGCTTAAATTTTCAAGAAATTCAAGGATGTCAGAAAAAAAAAATTCCAATATTTGGCACGGTTTTGTATCATACTGCTGCAGCACTAGATAATCAATAACTTAGACCATTCTCTCCGAAACTATCTTCATTGTCCACCAAAAGCACCAAAAAGTTTGCACAACACAGGTTGATATTCCATTGTATTAATTGTGGACTTCATTTATATTATTATCTTCTTTGTCTTTGAAGTAAAATTCTATGGCTTAAATGGAACCAAAAATCCATTGAAATGCTTGTTTTTCCTAAACCCCAACATCCAAAACATATGGAAAAAATTGCCTCTAGGTATTGAAAGTTGTTGGAGTTATCACACTGTGCATCTAAATTCCCAAGGATGATTGATTTAACGAGGTTTGCACATTAAAAATCTTTTTCTTTGTTACAATAGAGGAAATCACAAGAAAGATTAATGCCCTCTGCATGGTGCCACCGAATTAAAATGTCTTTCAAATGTCTTCACTCCAGGAACACTTTACTATCCAGGCCTGTACTTAGTAAAGCTTTTCTCAGTGTAAAGAATGTATTAGTCAGGGATGATGATGCTGGTGTGCTATAACCTAAATACCTGGAATATGCATATATTAGGACAAACTGGGCACTTCAGAAGGCTTTAAAGAAGTGTTCATTTTTTCAGGTTGGTACAATGGATTCCATGTCAGAAACGCACAAGGCTACCCAAAGGTATAACATTCAGTCTCGACATATTTTTACATTGCTTCAAAACTTTCTTATGCATAAACCTTTGACGGTATTTTCTTTGCCTGATATGACAACATGTCACCCTAGCATCTACTGCATTGTTGTTGTACGGAAGCATTTTTTTTTTAATTAGATTTGCTTTTATAATCTCAAGGAGAACGCTGCTGATCCAAATATTTTCTCCATATTCATATGTAGATTCAGGCTACACTATCTCAGAGAGCACCTGAAAGGTAAAGGGACACAGATCAGCTTGAGCATACACATTGTTCTTTCGGGGAAGAGCTTGCACCTGTACTGCATATCGGCATATCATGAGCAAAAGCTTTCCTGTCATACCCCACTTTCAACCACGCACCCTACTTTTGACTTGAGTGGAGGGATCAGGAGAAAGGACAGAGGAAGAAACAAGACTACCGACGTGGCCTTGGAGGGACGGACCATGTCTGCTGGAGATGATATCCGAGATGGATACAGTAAGTGCCATTCTCTGTGTCCCACCAGAAGACTACTTGTTCACCCCCAGGCAGAGACTGCGGCACAGGTGATGGAGATGCGACATGGATGACTGGAGAGCACACCTCTGTGCAAACCAGAGAGATAATCAGCCTGGTAATAGAAAAGAGTCAGCACAGAATACCAGCTGCTTAGCTTGATACCTTCTTTAAGAAAAGTATAGGTACTATCACATTAATTCCTTACAGGAAAAAAATCTTAATTCAATAGTTCCTCAAGGAAAGTCCATTATATAGTAATATGCATGTAATGCCAGTATATTGGAAAAATCACAGCTCTATTTAGGCATAAAGTATGGATGTATTTACAGTGGGGAGAATAGAGGAAATATACAATCAGAATTATAGAAAATTACAGCTTAGGAAAACCTCTGTAGTTCATCTGGTCCAACATTTCATTAAAAGCAGAGCCTTGGATTAGGTTATCCAGGGCCTCATCAAGTCAAAACTTCTATATATCTCTGGTGAGATTCCAGCACTTTGTTGTGTAAAATATTCCAATGTTTAAGTATTCTCATGGTGAAGAATATTTTTAGTACGCAGGCAGAACTTTATCTTAAGCAATTTGTGCCCATTGGCTCTTGTCTTGGCCTAGTGTCTTGGCACTGTGCATCCTTGTGAAGTGAGGATAACTTATTCTCCATAACCACCTTTAAGGCATTAGAAGACTATGATTAGAACACCCTGAGCCTTTTCTTCAAGCTGAGCAAACCCAGTTCCTCCAACCTGTCTCCATACATCGAGTTCTCCAACACAGTGAACATCCTGGTGGTCTTCCTTTCTTTCTTGAACCAAAGGAACCAAAATAGTTTTCCAAGGTATGGCCTAAGAAGTGCCAAGTGGAGTGGGATAATCACATCCCTAATCTGCGGGTTATACTCCTGCGGATAGAACCAGGGACAAGGTTGGCCCTCACTGCTGCAAAGTTACACTTGTGTCCAACTTGCCATCCACCACATCCTTTCCCAAAGTTGCTCAGTGCCCAGTCAGTCCCCTGTATTTCCGACAGAGATGAGTGAAGGAGGTGTTGATGCAGCCCAGAACATGACCATCACCTTGGGACTGCACAGTCTGCTGAGGCGTATCACAGGGTTTCTGCTTGCTCCCGCAGATTGAACCAACAGGTCAACAGGAATCAGCCTGTCACCACAAATTCAGTCCATGTTTCATCCACGAAAAACAGATTGCACCAACAGGTCAACAGGAATCAGACTGTCAACACAAATTCAGTCCATGTTTCATCCACGAAAAAGAACAAGACAACTTTCCCAAGGACTTTATGCATAATTACAGTGAGAACACAAGACAGAGAAAATGAATACAGTCTTAAAGCAAGACAGAGAGAATAAAGACTGAAAATGTAGGCCCAAGCTTAATAAATGGGCAAAAGTAAGTATGGAAAGAGGATTCCAAGCTGAAGAGTGTTGGAAAGTGAAATACCAGAAAAGTAGCATAGAGATTGAGGTATGCTTTCAACAACAAATATAATTCAACAGAAAATATGTGAAAATTGGGTGTGCTCTGCCATCTACTATAATTACTAAAACTCATTCGTTATTTCTAGTTTAGCAATATGTCATGAGTTCCACCCAGGCAATTTCCCATTATCCTTCATATTCTACAAACATATAGTAAGAGACAGCACCTGTCATGACAAGCCTTAAATGCACAAGGTAAAAGATAGGAGAAAACATGGAAATGAATCACAGCGAGACAAGTGATTAAGTTTTTTTTTTTAAAATAATTGAAGTGATTTGGAATCCTTTCACATTTAATAACATATCCTTAGTGACTGGCCCAAGGACAAATGGGAAGACTGTTGTAGAGCCAGATATTTAGCAAATATGTTCTGAGTGATCATCCAGACCCTTCAACAAAAGCCCATGTACCATGAAAAACACTGACCACGGGTTAGGGGTACAGCATTACTGCCACATCCCTGATACCTTTTCTTAATATTTTACAATTCTATTTCAGGCAGGGTTTTTTTAAACAAGACATGAAAAAAGTACAGCTGGTCTCAGAAGGATGGGATGGACGGATACCTGCTGTCCCATCTATTTCATTATTTCTCAGTAGAAAAAAAGTCTTTGAAATAATGGTTTATGTTTCTAGGGTCTCCATTAAAGCGGATCTAAAATTACATTCTTGTCATTAAAGATGTTTTAAAAAATGCAATGAAAACAAGAGATAAACCCATAATGTTGCACATTAAATTACATTTCATAGAATCATAGAATCATAGAATCATAGACCAGTTTGGGTTGGAAGGGAACATGAAGGTCATCATGTCCAACCCCCTACAGTAGCAGGGGCACCTTCAACTGGACCAGGTCACTCAGAGCCCCGTCCAACCTGACCTTGAATGTTTCCGGGGATGGGGCATCTACCTCCTCTCTGGGCAACCTCTGCCAGTGTTGTACCACCCACAGCTAAAAACTTTTTTCCTAATATCTAGTCTGAATTTCTCCCTTTGTAGTTTAGAACCATTACCCCTTGTCCTTTGATACAGGCCCTGCTATAAAGTTTTTCCCCATCTTTCTTATAAGCCCCCTTTAGGAACTGAAAGGCTGCGATAAGGTCTCCTCAGAGTCTTCTCTTTCCCAAGCTGTACAAACCCACCTCTCTCAGCCTCTCTTCACAGGGAAGGTGTTCCAGGCCTTTGATCATTTTTTGGCCCTCCTCCGGACTCTCTGCAACAGATCCATGTCCTTCCTGTTCTGAGAGCAATTTAGCTGACAAATGTCAATTATGAACATCTAAAAAAGGGTAAAAACAGAGAAGACCGTTGATAAGCTACTTGCAGCCATAAATGGGGAAAATTCTGCCTTTTTAGTATGCTTGCTGTCTGACCAGCTGGGCAGAACTATCAAAGGGCTAAAACTAGCAACTATTTTGGTCTGTTCCTTACAGTGGTGCAGCAGTGCCCATCCTTGTGCCTCTTCTACCAGCTCCCTGACAAAACCAGAACAAACCCATGCAATGTAGAAAAGACTGGATCATCTGCCTTCTCTACCTGGGATGGGAGAAAGAAGACAAAAAGAGGAGCAGGAACAACTTGTGCATCTTTCCTTCCCGCTCTGTGCAAAAGAAACAAATCTGTTCTGGGGAGTGCGATCATCCAAGAAGAAAAGCGAAAGGTTAGCAGAGACCGGAGGATGCATAGGTGGGAGGGTGTTAACCCGGTGGGGAACAGGAGAGGGAAGGAGGACATGTGGGTGGGACAGCAGAGGACACAAGGTGGGGAGGAGAGAGGGTGTTGGAGATGACCGTAGAGGGACATGACTTAGGGCAGAGGTGCAGAAGCGTTAGTGGGATTTGGTCTCTGTTGCAAGGGAGTAACAGAGACGGAGACTGATGAGACTGATGAGACAAATTCATGAACTTTGAAAATGCGATAAAACAGTGGATTATCCGGATCTAAATTCATTGTGCCACAGCCACATTGGCTCCACACAAGGTCCCCTAATTGTAATTATATTAAATGCAAGCATGTTTCTTCCAGGGCCAGCAGAGAGGCACAGGCACTTCTGGGAACCACCAGATTTGATGCACCCCGAGCCAGCCATGGAAACCATCTGTGAGAACCCACGTGGGCCCTGGCCACTTTGTGCTGTG